>OX608079.1:91583843-91612194 GCA_951509765.1 Sphenella marginata | reverse complement strand
GACTAATAACACTGGCTTCCATAGGCATGCATACATACATAATTACACAAGTTTGTTCTATTCTCAGACTGAAAAAGTTCACTGGCACCTTAATGCAATGAAGTGAAATCTGTTCAGATATGAAAAAAAACAACAAAAAACAACATAAATAACAAAAGAAAAAGTTGTGCGGTGGGTAAGCGGCAATATCAAATTTCCAGTCAACTAATCTGAGTATTCAGTGCAGCGGCGGATCCACGCGGGTGGTTTTCGGGTCCAATCTTTTTACAATGCCCTTCACATACACATATGTATATTCTGTAGAACATTCTAGCTGTTGTAGGTATGCGTTTACTCATAACACTTCTTTTTTTTCTGTTTTATATTCCTAGATTGTCAGGAGAAGAAGTCGTCGTGCACGTATGTGGAATATGGGATTTTTGTTCCTCATCTACTACTGCGTCACGGTATATTCCGCCAAGAATGATGCTAAAGTGGACAATCTTGATAAACCTGAAAGCTTACAAGAGGGAGAAGAAGGTGTCGTATTGGGTGAAACATCCGACAATGAGGGTGCAGCGGATGGCGAATCCGATCCAATGGATAGCACTCTTGCATCGCTTACTACAACTGAGGTATGCAAATAGTTAAATAGTTATTGGGTCCAATTTAATTTCAAATACCAATCGTAACATATTTTAAAATCATATACGCAGAGCACAATACTGTCTACGGCAGCTACACATGAGAAGACCAAAGGCGCTGTACCTACTTGGCGTCCTAGAAGAAATTGTACTCCACCCGCAATCGAACAATTTCCACAGCCATTAATGGGTAAATGGGGACGTCAACATGGTGGGCTCATCATTCATGTTCTGGTTGCTGTCTATACATTCTTCGGTTTGGCTATTGTATGTGATGAATATTTTGTAGCCAGTTTGGATCGTTTGTGTGAAGGTGAGTACAAAAGTATTTTATGTTCGATCAATTGAATTCGCTGGGAAAACTTTAGTCTAATTGAAACTTGTAAGGGAATAATTAAAAATCGTGCAATAGACTATTGTTTCGAGAGCGAGCCTCGTTGGCGCTTCTTCGTTTTGAGTAAAATGACATTCAGGAGATATGTAGTCCTAAAAAATACCTATTCAACGATATATCAAACTTTGCAATCGGATTATAAATAACAAAGTTGTGAATAAAAATCGATTTTGGCTGTTTTTAGGACTCCCGCAGGATGAAAATTTGTATCATCTCTAATTCGCCGCAGGGTTATCTTTCATCCTAGGGGGGGTAATTGCAAACTTTTTTTTTTTGTATGGGCACCGACCCGATCTACTGTACAATAAGCAAGTAGGGTATGAATTGGAATTTAAAAAATTTGAATCAATAACTTTTCTGATTATTCAAAACTTTTGATTAATTATTTATTAGTTGTAAAAACAAAAACAGGAAAAATTAGTTAAATCTTTTCAGTGTTGTGAAGAATAAAACTAATCAGACGATTACTAATGTAAACACCATACATTAATCGGAAAAATATTACTTGTGATTAATTGATAATGATTACTTTCTGATTATTTACAAACAAACAAAAGGGAATTAATTGAAGTGGAGATAAGTGCATTGTGACGTCACAGGGCATCATTGCTTAGTGTTGGAATTTTCTAACAGCGGCTTTGGTGCAGACACGAGTTCGAATCCGTGTCCGAAAAGGGATCTGATGATGAGCCTGGAAACTCTGAAACATGTAATCCTATCCATCGCTGTTGATTTTTCCTTTGTAATTTTTCTCCAATTATCAATTTTTCCCAAAAAACTGACAATTAAATTCATTACGAATTATTGTTTATTTGGTCTCGAGCTTGCAAAAACTTACAAATATGTAAACAAAATAGACCGCAAAAATCCAACAACAAAATACATTGAAACCATAGCACGGGTTTACGTACATATGTAAATATGTACAAACAACAAGACCAACACACATCATAACATATAGGCTGCATGTCTTAAGAAATTTTGTGTATACAGTTGGCAAGAACAAACAAACAAAAGGGAATTAATTGAAGTGGAGATAAGTGCATTGTGACGTCACATGCATCATTGCTTAGTGTTGGCATTTTCTAACAGCGGCTTTGGTGCAGACACGAGTTCGAATCCGTGTCCGAAAAGGGATCTGATGATGAGCCTGGAAACTCTGAAACATGTAATCCTATCCATCGCTGTTGATTTTTCCTTTGTAATTTTTCTCCAATTATCAATTTTTCCCAAAAAACTGACAATTAAATTCATTACGAATTATTGTTTATTTGGTCTCGAGCTTGCAAAAACTTACAAATATGTTAATTAATCAAGTTTAGAGTAATTGGCACACTCGATAGTTAGAATCTTTTAATTTTTGTTTGTTGAATGAATCATCATGAATTCTTAATTTGTAAATGACTAAAAATAGTAGTCGAACTCTTCTGAACTACAAATACATAAGTATATGTATGTATATTCGTATTTATACCAAACAATTTTTTATTACAGAGCTCAAGTTAGCGCCGGATGTAGCAGGCGCTACTTTTATGGCTGCGGGTAGTTCGGCACCCGAATTGGCTACTGTGGTGATTGGTGTATTCTTTGCGAAGGATGATATTGGTATTAGTGGCGTGATCGGTTCAGCAGTATTTAATATCATGTTTGTGATATCGGTTTGTGCTTTATGCTCTGGAACAGTTTGTCAACTAAATTGGTGGCCATTGGTGCGCGACTGTTTCTTCTATAGTGTCTCGATATTGGTGATGTTGTTCATTATTTGGGATGATGTTATATCACGTGTAAGTATGATTTGAAAAGAATTTGGTTTTGTTTATTTGAAAATGGTTTCAAATTCAAATCAAAAATGTTTTAACAATTAAAAAAAAATATCATACAAGCCGACGGGCTATACATTGGAGTTGACTGCTCTTCGAGAAAAGTTCAAGGACTTGAAAATTCTTTCAGAAATAAATAAAGCCAAACAAAGATCGTATTGTTTGAAGATATATCAGATCCGGACAACTCAGCAGCTCGTATTTATTAAGAACTTGATAGTTTTTTCAATACAGTGCCGCCAAGTATGAAGTATGACTTCTTGTTCGTTTACCCGGAAAAAGTCTTTCAGTCAATTCCTGAGGAGAGTGATCCGCGATACATTCCTTTCGCCTACAGTGAGCTAAAATTGATCCCATAAGCTACTAGTTGGAATAGCTCAAATTGTATGCCATTGTAGGATCTGTTTTTAAGAAGCCGTCATACAAAGATCTAAGTTCTTCGGATTCAAGAGAGTCGACATGGACTAACCAATTTTGTACTGGTTTATATTAGACGGCAAATATCTCATTAGATAAAGGAAAACCTTAATAAGTTTTAGCATAACTCCACTTTAATCTTCATAATCAGCTTATACGTCAAGCAAAAGTGGGCGGGGGTTATTGTTATAAATATTTTTTGTTGCAGATTTATATTAAAAATTGGATTCCTTATACACTTTTGCACTCTATTATAAATACACTTGTTTGCTCTCTTCTTCTGACAGTTCGAATCGGTCATCATGTTGCTCTGCTATGTTGGCTATTGCATTGCGCTTCGCTTCAACACAGACCTCGAACGTTGGGCACTTTCATTGAATTTGCCTTTCAAATTGCCTACCAAAGAGGAACAATCATCGCTGGTGACATACAAAAATATGCCCGACAGCTCGTACACACAAGGTACACAACAACAACAACAGCAAACAAGTCTCACACAAGATGGTGCATCTGGTTCAAAACCACTCCAACAACCAGGAAGTGAATATCAAAATTATGGTGATCCAAATTCAAGTTGGGATCCAAATGCAGCTTGGGGTGAAGAACCATCGACAAATCCAGTGGGAGTCAGTGTTAGATACGGCCAACCACCAGGTGACGATGATTGGGGTACACATTCATTCGTTACATCCGGACCCGGACTAGGTCAAGATAATATGGCTTATAATCCAGATCAACCGGATGCTGTTGTTACACAATCAACTACAAATGGTGATGGTGGCAATAAGCCAGTCGTAGGTCAACCACAACAACCAGGTGGTGTTGAATATTATAAATCAGCTGATAAAACAAAAGAACAACGCCCCAATCCATTAGAACGTCCCATGGCAGGCGGACTTCCAACACTGATCTCCTGGTATGTCGTCTATCCGATACATTATTTATGTCAGAAAACAATGCCCGATTGTCGTACGGAACGTTTTCGCAATTGGTATCCATTCACATTTTTTGTATCGATGATATGGATATCATTTTATTCATATTTTATGGTTTGGATGATAACGGTAATTGGTTCAACATTAGCTATACCGGATACAGTTATGGGTTTGACATTTGTTGCTGCTGGTGTATCTGTGCCCGATGCCCTAAGCTCAATAGCGGTTATCAAAGAAGGTTTCGGTGATATGGCCGTTTCGAATGCGATTGGTTCGAATGTCTTTGATATACTAGTGTGCTTAGGTCTTCCGTGGTTTATACAAACGGCTATAATAGTACCAGGCTCGCACGTCAATGTCATCTCGAAAGGTATGTATGGTATTTTTGATTTGCATGCAGTTTTCTTAGTTATATTGTAATCGCATATATGTATGTACATATGTGTGCGAGTAACATACATGTATGTGTTTACAAATAAACATATTTGTATATAAGTACATAATTTTAAAACAAAAGAGATATGTACCTATATACATACATATGTACCCTATACCACATAAGTATCTAAATCCCACTTGTAACTGGAATATAGTGCAGGTCAGGATTTGTGCATATTTTTTTTTGCACATTTTTAAATGCACATTTGTAGTATCTCTCTAATAAATATTTACGCATAATAAAACATTATTTAAATTTTATATTTGTAGTCAAGCAATTGCACATAATTTTTTAAATTCTTTCACTTCAAGTTTATTGCTAGATATTATTAAATCTATTTAAATTTATACTGCTCTAATTACCAAATATTGAATTTTACTTTTAATATTTTTAATACTTATGTGTGTGTAGTTTTTTTCACATATATATATTTTAAGAGTTATAGCCACTCGTCGCTTCGACTTCAGTTAAATTCGTTTACATATGTACGTACAATGCGCTCTGGGTCCGAAGTATGTCTGAACGTTTTCCGTAAACCAATTCAAACCTTTATTTTGATAAAAATGTGGAACCCACTTATTTAGTACCTAACTGTTCTGTGAATGAAATCTGATGATAAATATTAACTTTTTTTGGGGAAAGAACGAATAATCAATTAAAAATAAATAGAATTTCTGCAAAACAGAAATATTTCTTATATGATAACCATGCCTCGAAAATAACCCCGCATCGATCACGATTCCGGAAGCATTCAGAATAATTTTCAAAAGTGATTACTTGACACCTCATTCTAGCTACTCTTGCTTGCCTCCAAAGTATTATAACTGTTTCCGAAAGTTTTGTGTGTAGTCGCCATTTTTTCTGTCTAGAATGTCTTCTATCCAGTAAAATTGGTATCAATACTCAAGTGTTCTTTCCTTTTCATTTGATAACTTGTAAGTTTATCACTCGAATAGGAAACAAGATACCAAATTAAAAGTAAATATGCTATAAGCTAAATTAAAATGACCGACTTTGTTTGTTTGCATACTCTGGTTATAGCTAAGATTTTCACTAGCTTATCTAAACTTATTTACAAATACACAAACTATATTAAGTTATTTTAAATATAAAATAAAAATAAATTTGTTACTAACCCAGGTGAAAAAAGTAGAAAGAATCAATTGCAGCAGTTCTTCTCCGGCGGCAAGAGGCCTTACCAATTCGATTCTTTTGTTAATTATTTTTTGTATGAAACGGGACACGATGCAAGGCCTTCCCTTTTCGCTTCTTAAGCAATGGATTATACAAGCAGTTCGCTTCACGCACTTCATACATGCAGTTATAACTGTATACTTGAATAGTTGACACCTTACCACCTCGCTTCTCGAGAAGCGGCAAAAGAATCGTTCTCTGTGAAGCGCTGCGCGAAGGTGCATTGCTCTTACCGAGAAGCTATTCTGTAATGCATTCTGAAGGGAAGCGCTTGACAATTTTCCAACTGGGAAGTTCAGCAGTTCAATTTAAGTGAGCTTTACCACGCTTATTAAAATGCATATTGTAAGCAGTCTGCTCGGGAAAAAAATATGTGCAAAAACTTTGACCAACCCAACATTTTGTTCCTCTGTTACTTGAATTTTATGTACTTAATTGCTGGCACTTAGGTAACTTTCACAGTCCTGCAGAAGCACTAAAGACTTCATTGCACATTTCCACAACATCCGATTCTATCGTGGGTTTTACCGGACCAAGTAAACCTATAAAACTAGTCACATTTCGACCAGAGATAATGATGAGAAAATCTCTATATAAACATCCGGGCGGCGTTCTCCATTCCTACTACTAGACGAATTAGTTTGACAAGAAATCTTAAGTGAAATAAAATTAAATAAATAAAAAATAAAATAAAATAAATTAAAATAGAATAAAATACAATAAAATAAAATAAAGTAATATAAAACACAATAAATTAAAATAGAATAAAATACAATAAAATAAAATAATATAAAACACAATAAAATAAAAATAAAAAAAAGTGAAATAATATCAGATAGAATAAAATAAAATAAATGAAATGAATTAAAAGCAAATAGAAACTGTAATATTAAATGGTATAGAAAGAAATAGAGAAGAACGTTGAAAGGAAAATGGAACAGAAAGAAAGAAAGAAAAGGAAATGAAACGGAAAGAAATACGAAACGAAATCATAGGAGAGGAAATTGAAGTAAAAGAAATTGTCAGCAAGAAAAAATTCGAATTAAAGTGGAAGCAAGGAATAGAAGGAACGAAAACGTTTACATAAAATAAAAATTTTAAATGTCTATGAATAGCAGTTTTTGTAAATTTGAAGCTTGTAAGTACATAAATATATTCTGCCCGATTTTGTGGTAGCATTTCAACCAGTTCTATTTTATTAAAATGAAATATTGAAATTTAAAACTACTTACCTTGAAAAAATCAAATAAAAATTCTGCAACGGTCCAACATACATACATATATATTACTACACCTGCGTAGCATTTATGTTTATACATTTATTGTTGGCATTTAATAAATTTAGCACTTAAAATTTAAATTTTGTTGTTTTATCTCTAGGCTTGGCATATTCCACTTTTTCACTTTTCTCGACGGTTATCTTTCTCATTTTGTCCACACATTTGAATGGCTGGAAATTGGACAAACGACTTGGCATTATACTAATGATTTGGTATTTGTTCTTCATAACATTGGCATCATTGTATGAATTGAATGTATTTGGATATATGAATCAACCGGAATGCGCCAGTAAATATGCACTTACATATACATATATAAATGGATAATTACTTGATTATTTAATTTACACATATGCGAGTGACTAACGCAGGTTCGATGAATTTAAGATTATTTTGCAGTTTTTATAAGAACTAAAACCGTACAAGTTTTCACAGTGATATTATAGTACCTTAAGAATACTAGACCCAAGTTGCTTCAATTAGAAGTGTGCTTTTTTTAATTTTTTCCAAAAAAAAAAAATGTAGGACCCCAACTTATAAAGCACATGCTCTTTTATTGACTTTTCCGATTCCGAAGCCGTTGTTTTTAATGTTCTTGAAATGCTTTCATGTTATGTGCCCCGAAACTTGAACTTGAGACCATTTAGAAGAATAACAGCCCAGAGGCTGCCCTGTCCTGATCATGTTATGAAAATAAATGAAGGTGGTCCACCTGAGCAGGTATTTTATGATCTCTGGTGTGGTTTAAAAAAGTTGTATTCGCTTAGTAATTTATAAAAAAATTTAAAAAAAAAAATCTTATTAATAATATTTAAATGGTAAGTCCTACTAAATAACTTTGGTTGTGAATTCTTATACATATCTCCATTAAGTTACTCTTACTGTTTTTAAAAATGAGCACATGAGCTATCGAACACCTGAAAGAAACCAAGTCATTACAAATTGAAAAACTATCTTTGACTCATCGAATTCTTGTTAGTCCCTCCTCAAATGTGTTTTTATCAACTATTAAATACGATTTGTATTTTAATTTCTTTTTTCAGGTGAATATTAAATTGGGATAGAGATGGCTGTTATAAATACGTACATACGTAAATATGTATATTTACAAAAACAAACAAAGAAAAAAAACGCGAATGAAGCCGATATGAAATGAAGAAGTCGTTGGACTTGAGCGCATACATACAACCAATACAAATTATATATACATAAAAAATAACTAAGTTTTGAGTATAAATGGGTCGACATCAAGAAGGTTTCGCTAAATGTATATGGCATCAATACAAAGTGCAGCGAGCATATAGCCAATACAAACACCGACATACTTACATACATACTACTTAGGTCGTATGTAATTAATAGATTTGCTCCGTCATCACGCTCTAATTAAAAGTTACTCATATGTGGGTAAGCTTTGTTGTCTTCGATTTTCAGCAACGTTGGACTAGCGGCTGTGTCTAAGCGAAGCTGAACAAATGCATTTGTTAAGTTCATTCCACAAGCTATATACATATATACATATATGATCTCTTGTCTTCTTTTAAAACGCATTATTCGTACACACTCAACTGCATACATACATCTGTTACTCGTCAGACTATTAATCTGGGTACAGTGTCGGTACCAAACTCCATATCTCAACTCAATAAGCTCTTACCGGTATATACCGGACAAAAATGTTGACTAGTAAAATCAAGCTCATATGCGAATATATACATACATATTTACATACATTTTTACATGCATATGTAGATATTTATGCCTACAAGATCGCGTTTATCAATCAATATACTTTGAGCTCACCATCAATGAAATTATAAAAGAATGAAGCTCTTTGGGTGGCGATGGTCTAAGAATATTCAGCGTCAGTAAGAGCAGAATGTTGCCAGCTCATTTTAATTTTCTGATGAATATTTGGAAACAATGTTTTGAAATGACATCCTTTGCACTTATTCTTAGGGTGTTTTTCACATTTTGCTGAGATGGAGCGTTTAGAACAAGCAACAGAGACCGGCTGGTATTTTACTTATCCGTAGAAATGTGATAATGTAAGGTCATTAAGGGGTTTAAATGTGCCAGGTTTTGTTTGTCTACGATTTAAATTTTATCAAAAAAAAAACATGGTTAAGTGTAGATCACATAGGATTATCTAATATTATTAATAATATTATCTATATTTAGTACAATTGAAATCATATGAGGGTTAAATTTTTTAAAGGATATTACTTTTGTGAGGTTTTACAAAATCTATAATCGAAGTTTGAAATATTCTACGAATTTGTGTTTGCTGCTTAATATATACATATGTATGTCACACTCTGGCACGATTCATAAATAGATTAATCGGAAACATCTGTAGTCAAGTTGTATGATAAACAGTGTATCTAGAGGGTTAAGGCACTTAAATTTTCAAAATGTTTGTAGTATGCCCTCAGTAAAAGTCCTTAAGTTGCTTCGCCTAATTCAGATAGTTCAAACATTTTTCAAGTTTTTTAAGGCGCCTGTAGGAATCATTTTATGTAGATAAACGATATGCCGAGAAAGTTAAAGTGTTCCACATTTTTCAACATTAAATCAGTCTAGAGCTGGGCTTAAACAATTTCATTCATAGAACAATGAAAGCTCATTGAAGACAAGACCTATAAACAGCCAATTGCTGAGTAAAATTCAGCGGAGTTAATGAATTTAGTGTAAATAATTTCGATAGAATATGTGAGCTAGAGTGATACAATTTATTAACGTGTTATTTTGCTGGTCCGAAATCTTTAAGTATCTGCTGGAACAAATCGATATTATTTCGTCACGTGCTTGAATCATTCCAGCCCAATGAAATGAATTGAGGCTGCGTAGAAGACGAGCTTATTCGAAATATTTTTCAAAAACTCTCCAATTCAATTGCAGAACGCCTCCTTTCCAATTTTTTCAACAACGCCCCGTCTCAGTTAAAAATGTATTGAGTTTCCGTTGAGAGAGGTAGAGTTTCAAACTCGTATTGAGGTAGGTCCTTCTTTAGCCAAATTTTGAAACAAGGTGCCATTGAAAAATATTCGAAGTACTCTCAATTGATATGTTAGATACCCGCGATCCAACTACATATAAAATTGAATATGTATTTAGATATGTTTGTATGTTAGACAATGAAAACTTCCAGATATTGCAAAATATATACGATTAAATGGTAGAAGCAAACAAAAACAACATAGAAAATTGATATACAAATAGTTAAATGATAAAATATAACGAAGATATATAGCGCATATATACATACCATTAGCATTGCACCAAATTTACAGCAACATTTTAATAAATATACAAATGAAATCGTAAACAAAAATGAGTAAAAAAAAAAGTTAGTAAATACATACGTTTTTACATCGCACGAAGAAAATTAAGAATTAAAAATCAGTTATAAAAATATAAATACAAAACAAAAACAAAAGTGAAAGTGAAATAAAAATTAAAAACGAAAACAAAAACAAAACAAATTTAATATATAGCAGACATAATACAAAATATGTACTCCCAAAAAAAAGCGTTTAAGTTCAAGGCTAAGTAATATAAATGATGATTTAAATAGTTAATTCTATAATAATAATTAGACAAAAATATACAAAAAAAAGAAGTAAATTAAAGAAAAGAACAAAACAAAAGAAATAGTTTAACGCAGCACTCACTAAAAATGAAATGTAGATAGGACGAAATATTGAAGTAAAAAGAAATATTTAGTTTAATATATCATACATAAATATAATGATAAGTCGTATAGGTGCATACATACCATACACTTATATCGTTTTAGGAAGACACACTTTTTTATTTTTTCAAACAAGTGCAAAAGTTTCGCTTTGTAATTCAAACTAACGTTCTCATCGCACTTTTCGAATCTCTGCTTTTTTATATATTTTTGATGCAGCAACTTGTTCAAAAATTATGCAAGCTGAAAACAGAGCAAAAACATTTCGATTTTTGTTTTGCTCTTCATAATTTATTTCGTACCATTTTTGGGCTAACAAAGAGTTTCGTTTTAAATTTTGTTTTTAAAATTTTAATTTTAAAATCCAAAATCAATTTCGGTATAGGTTTGTTTCCGGTTTCGAAAAATGTTTATGTCGGTCTTGAAAAAAATTGTTTATTGTTCATGACTCTATGGCTAATTTACATGACATGTACACTATTTAAATACGAGATTCGTAAATTCAGATCTACTCTGTGCGGAACTGGCTAAAGGTACGAAAACGTATATTTCCTTGTTTGGATGATGGAACCATTTGAGCATCTGTATCATCTAGTGCACAATTCAATCAAAGTATATTGCTTTTGGCTTCAGAACATTATAATGGTTCAAAATTTTTGCAAAAATTTCTGTTATCATTACGCAAGATCTAGGTATTATTATTAACTTATGTAAATGAATTAAAAAAGGCAATCAAGAATTTCATTAACACTAAACTAGTTCAATTGCACTGCAAGAAAAAAATATTGCTCATATAGTTTACAAAACTAGGTGTTTACTTATACATATGTATATGCATATATACTATATATATTAATATAGAGCTATGTATTTTTTATAATATAATTTTGTATGTCATACATCAAACAATCAATGCATCAAGTTTTATTTTATCTGTAAAACATATGTATGTTCATTAACAGCTTTTTGTGCACTATTTTTCTTGTGATTACTTACTTGCATTCCAGTTAAATGTGTTCACTTTGTCTTTTGCAATTAAAACAGCCCATTCAGAAAACAGATTTTGCCAAAGATTTTTTTCTGTATTACGGTGTTTATACATACTGTATATACAGTTTACAGGTTGCAATTTCATTTCATTTTTATTCGTTATGGCCAATCCGTGAAGGGATATTCAATTTTACTCTGTTTCAAAGTGTTCACTGAGATGAGCCAAAGAGCTACATATTTAGAATCGATTTAAATTATTGTGATACCTTTTTAATTAGTTCTATGGTGTGACTATGGCGTTGTGGTATGATGTTATTAATCGATTACATTGATTTCCATAACGTTTGTTCGATCAGCTGTTTTAAATTTATGAACCACTAACTGGGCTCTTGAGCACAGTTTCAAGTTTGAGGATGTCTTTATTGGTATATATCACGATTTAGTGCATATGCAATAAATTTATAAAAAATATTTAAATTTAAACAAGGTAAAACTGGCCTTTATTTTATTGTTTACCCAATTTCCGTATGTGCATATATGTTCTATATTTTTCGTAAAGTTTAGATATAGAAAAATTTAAGTGGCCATTCGTTCGGAAATAGCAACAGCATAGACGAAAAATATTTAAAACAAAACAGCAAAAATTTCCCGACGAATATCGAAAGCCATTTAAAATAGTGGAGTATTTTATCCTGATGCGGTCCCCATGGTTTTGTTGAGAAAACAATTATAGTGAAGCGAGGGTTAAGATTTATATAAATGGCTATACATACATTTCATACATACATACATAAAATAAACAAATTATATACATGGCAAATGCATATGTTTACGTAAGCATGTACATACATACATAGATTTGAATGTATTTACCAACACACAAATACGACTATAAGCTGTTAAGATAAATCTTAATTATAATTACGTACGAATTCATATACATGAACTTAATTCCATCATACATTAGTTACTATGTAGTTTAAAAATTAATACACATGCACTTAAATATGAATGTGTGTACAACGAATTGTATGTTTATTATTTTTGGTACGATTCTTATGTAAGAAATTGTGTGCATAAATATAAATGGTATGTGTGTATGTAAGTGTAGCTAATTATAATTAAAAATGCATACATACATACATACATAGCGAAATGAAGAGTAAGTTAAAAATATTTAGGTAAAATTTATTATAACACAAATACTTACATACATAGTACAAACGTACACAAAAACAATTTTCGTGTTTTATGTAAAATTGTTTGTTGCCGAGAAATTTGTTTCTGTAAAATAATTGCAAGAACAAAAAAAAAACAAAAATTGCTTAAACTACTGTCACACTTATACACACTTAAACAAATTAAATTAAATTAAACAATCAAATGAATTGAATACATACTATACATACTCGTACATAAGCACATACATACATATGAATACGAAATAAAATTGAAAATAGAAATTTGTATATAATTATTAAATTAGATAAATATACACGCTTATGTATACACATACATATGTATATCTATACAAAATATATGTGTACGTGATGCAAAAAGCTAAATACATAGACAATTGTTGTTTTTGTTAACCAAATAAACATGACATTTCAACTTGCTAGGCGTACCCTAGGGTGTGTCTTATTTTGCAAATTGCACTACAAAGCTGAACTACCCACTAGATATGTTTATTAAGTCGGTAGTGTTAATTCTGTTAAAAAGAGTAAATATTATAGCGATTTTTGATAACATTTTGTATCCTGATTATCAGAGCTCTGATTTTATTGAAAAGGTTGCCTATTGAACTTATAAAACTTTCCAAGATTTCAATACCAGTACTGGTTATAACAAATTACCCAATTTTTTTGTGATCAAATTTCGATGACGTAACTAACATTTCCTCTTACAAATGAGACACACCCTAATTTAGACCGACATACAATTTGATTTCATAATTATCTGATCAATAAAATTATATATATCCTATATGTGCATATCTATGTACATATATCTACACTCAAGTAGTAGTCAAGGCAAGGAAGGGGGAAAATCTACTGAATACGGAAGTGACGGGGACCGTAGGTTTTTTTTGATGATCTAACTATCCTACTAGTGGACATGACAGAGTAAAAAAAGAATCAAAAAATAGTTATGCAGAGCATACTTTTCTGCAGCCATTTAAAGTGCATTTTTCTTCTTTCTTTTTTTAAATATTTTCTCAATGGTAACATCTGTTGAAAAATTGTTTTCCACAGTTTGTGGCCGTCTTAACAGTTTTTCTTGTAAATGCTATAGTTTTCTCGCTATAATCACCTTTTTCCAGTGCATTATTGCGAAAAACATGCAAACCAGAGGTTTTTTGTGATGCATTTCTTAACCCTTCGAAAAAGGGTGTGGCAGTTATCCTGCCAAATCACTTGGTACAAATGTACAGCTCTATAGATTTGACCTGAATTTGCAAGTTGGTTAGGCCCCAAAAAAAATTTTGATTTTTTGAATATATCTATGTATACTCGCTTTCAAAATTTGTTTTCGAAAATTAGGTGACCGGTTCTAACCTAAATTTGCAATAATGGAGCTCCAGAAACTAATATACGAATTCTAAGATCTGAAGAATTGGCATTGGTATTTTTTAAAATTTGAGATTCTTGCGTACTTTCTACTGCAGAGTGATCTCTCTGTAAAGTTTGTTTTATATGAGTATGTACGAATAAAAAACCGATTGCATACATAACACTACCACTTTTACCGATTTAAGTATCAGAATGATGTTAAAAAAGGTGGCAATCGTTAAAGAAAAATTTATACGCTTTCTTCTAGCTGAGACCTTGAAAAATTGCTTCTTCACTTACATATGTAGGTATGTACGCGGTAGAAAAACAACCAACCAACGATTTTTAAAGCCGAACCGATTGCAAAATATTTGACTGATCTTTTAATTATGGAATGCACTTTACATATATACATGCAAAAAACATACCAAATATCCATAAAACATGTACAAACATAATTAGTATATTTGTAAATTAATTACGTGTTATATACAACTCATAAGTTCACATACTACATATATACATACATACATACATGCTCGTACATACTTATACTAACGTTAACTGATATATAGAATTAATATTAAAAAAACAATTAGTCAATTCTGATGTGTATGTATTAAGAAGATACATACATACATATGTACCCGATGGCAATAGTCGCTGCAATGCATTGAAATTTAGTCAATTTAAATTTGGAAAAAAATTAATAAATTTAAAATAACAATTTCAAATAGTAAATAAATTTCTGTTCTATTGTCAATTGAGAAATGTCAACTTGTTATTTTTTAAATATACTACATACATACATACATACCTATGGAAATTTGTGCTATTTATATTTAAGTGTATATGTACTTGTGTATAATCCCTTTACCAAGCTTGGTATGTACCCTGTTAAATATTGAAAAAAAAAAAAAAAAAAAAAAAAAAAAAAAAAAAACTCTAACTGTTCAAACTAATGTTGATATCAATTTATTCAAGTTTAAACATACACATTTTTTTTTAATTCTTATCCTATTATTTATAGTAAAGCATTTGCGGTGTTAATATGTGTATAAATATGTAATATATTAAATTAAAATAAGACATAAATTTTAAACGTTATTTTACAAATATACATATGTATTTAAATAATATTAATATATATGTAGCTAATTATTATAGTTTAGCTAATTATCAACAGTAACTAATTATAAAATGATGACAAAACAAACTTAACTTTATAATGTGTACGTTTGTTTGCCGAGCGCCTAAAATCATACTACGCCATTTATTCTGTTTCTTTTAAAAGTCATATGTGCATTAGGGTGATTCATTTTGATGTAATTTTTTCTTTGCCCTAACGCAAAATCTTTCTCATAAACAGTGGTGCTTAACTTTTTTTATATTAACGTTTAAATCGAACCGAAACGAGTGCAGGAATTGTGTGTACACTGAAATTTTTTTGTAGTCGAGGAAATAAAAAAAAAATTATTTTTAAAACTGTTTGGTGAAAAATTCGTACTCAAATTTTGTCAACTACTTAAAATTAGTTTGTATTAATATTTTTGCAATTCCACGTCTCATTACACTGGCTACCCACGAGTTGAATTCAGGTTAGGATGGGGGTACATAAACTTAATGTAGGTGATGTTTCGAATTAGGGATCCTGAATTGTTTTTAATCGTACTTTTTCTAATTGTGGGAACTCGTTCTCCTCTTTCAAGCAAGAAACATACTTTTCTAGGCCACAAAAAAGTTATGGCAATCGGTAAAAGAAATTTAAAATAAATATAAATCTTAAAAGATTAGAGTGAAGTCCATTCAACGAGCCTTTTATCATTTAAATTCAGTTAAGCGTTACCAGAGATGTTATTTTTGCCCGTAGAAATTTTTGATTTTAGTGCATGAAATTTGCCACAGAAGGTTAAAAAAAATTCACCACATAATTTCCTTATCGAATTTGTGTGGAAAATCGTATTTTTTAATAAGCAAAAGTGGTAATGCATTCAGGACTTTTTCAGTTACTCATCTATTTAAAATACGAGTGTATGGGATATGACATTTTCTGATAGGTCACAGAAACAAAAACGTCATCATAAAAATACACACCCTAAGAACTTTTTAAGTGGTAACAAACTAGTGTTAAATACCACAAATTTGTAGTCACAAATATTCAAATTTGACATTATCAAATGCGAATGCTGAAGTCAAGACGCAGGTTCCTGTTTGCGAATGCCAAAGCGAACATTCGCAACGTGCGTAGTACAAACGGACAACTGATTCAAAAATGTGCATTGAACTTGCTGTATTTATTATAAATGCTTTTCAATTAAAATTAAAATTGTATGTCGAAGCAATTGTTGTTAAGAATATTCAAATTTAAGGGGTATTGCACTTCTAAAACAAGCAGTTTGTAGAATTTGTTCGTCTGTCTTCAACTTTGTATGCAAATCACTCAAAAGCTGCAATATACAATTTATTATAATTTTCAATAATGCTTTGCTGGATGTCCAACTTGAAATATAGAATATGTTAGGGTTAAACTTTTTTAGATTTTCGCTTAACTTCATTATATTGTTGATATACCCCTAATATATGTATAACTTGATAAATGGTATGGCAAACAAACCAAATGTACCAAATGGCTATATAACAAACGAAATGTATTTTTGTCAGGTAATGCCTTCGATATTAGTTTTATATCCCGTAAAATATGGTTTAGACTTCTTCTACAATAAATCCTAAAATGGACCATCAGTAGTTGTTAGATTATGGAAATAAGGCGGAAATGCTCATATGCATACATCAAACATACATACCATTATACAAGTGTTTTATGCCTAATATAATTACTTAGCTTTATTCATACATACATATACACTAAATTAAATACATACAAGCATATTTGTTTTATCTAAGGAATATATATATATATAATACATAAACATATACTAAAATTACATGACATGTAAGCGAATAGAAATATTTAAGCAGTGCACACCGTTGCTGTATAATGTTTATTGTTGTTGTTATGCTAGTTTAATGAGAACGAATAATTAATAACTTAAAATTAAATAAAAATCAGACTTATTGTAATTTAAAAAAAAAAAAAAACAAACAAATGCAATTATTTAAAAATATTAAAGCTATCAAATATTGATGCTTTAAATGAAGAATAAAAGAATAAATACAAAAAAACATATACAAATAAGACTATTTTTCGTTGTTGTTTTATTAAGGTAAATAAAGGAAAATAGGTAATACGCCTTCAAGTATGCAAAATTTTATATATACGATGGATGTCTGAAAACGTCCGAAAGTCAGCAAAAAGAAAATGACAGGGTGTCATTATTATTGTTGTTGCAGCAGTGGTTCGAGCTTTTGAAGCGATTGCAATAGATTGGCATAAATAACTTTTATTTGAGTATAACAATCTAAAGTGCAGCAATTCACAATCAGTGGGAGCATATCGACTGCTGATTGAAAGATCATCCTGTTTCGAAATATTTTTAAAAAACGTTCTATCTCAGAATTTGTTTGAAGACCGCCCTAACTCAGATTTTTTTCAATAACACCCTATTTCAAAATTCGTTTCAAGAACGACCTATCTTAAAATTAATTTCAAAAATGCTCTATCTGGTCGAAAATTTCATACGTTTTCAGCTGAGATAGGGCGTTTTTGAATCGAATTCTGAGATAGCGCGTTTTCCAATTATATTCTGAAATGGTAAAAATTTTCAAATTCGAATAATATTTCGATACGGAAATTTTAAACAATTTTTTGTAGCTGACTAAAATTTCTGGACTCTTATGATATGTGTTGCTTGATAGATATCGTGCCCTTTGAAGCGCTTGGTAATTGCTAGAGGTGGAAAACTATCGATAGTCTGGACTGTCGACAGCTTTTTGTAGTAAAGGTGCTGGTACTTTTATGAATAAAAATGCCTCGATAGTATCGGCATTGCGTAGGATTAATTCTCTTTACTAAATGGCCGCAATACCCGAAAATGGAATATACGCCCTACCACCCAAATCATGTTCACCATATTATTAATTTCGTAGGAAAAATGTACCTATGTATTTAATAGCGTATTTCTTTCTTGGGGGCCATCGAAGTTAGGATTTCACCAGTTAAGCTTCTCATCACTACAAATTGTGCTGCTGGGTTAACTTTGCAGCCACCTCTCACTAGCGCCGTACTCTCTCTTTTATTGCTTGGCGGTTTGTGAGATGTCTAGAAGAGTGCTCAGAAGCTTTCCAAACTTTACTCAACTTTTGCGCACTCTTACCTACTAACAGTTGATGCATAGCTTTTAACTTGGATGGAAATACGAGTTAGCGCAGCCGCCGGGTTGTCGTTTTCCAAATTGTGTAGGTATGTGTTAGTTTGTTTTATAGCAACAATGAGTATATGGGTACTAGCTAGGAGTGCTGAATTCCAGACTTAGTGATATCGGGATTTTGAGAGGCCCATTAGGCACTTTAGTGTTAAGATTCTTTAATTTGCAGAAATTGAATCAATTTCCTTTTTATAAATATAATTTAAAAAAAAAAAGGAACGAAGACCTTATATCTTTCTAGAATAGGTATCACGTTTTCTAGTGCCAGATCCTTATTTACAGTAAGTACAAACTATGCAAAATTTTACAGTCTCAACCAATTAATTTAAAGATACATATATAGTTCAAAACTCTTTCATTGGAAAATCGGTGGTATAGGGGCTGCCTGATATATTCGAAAAATCTTCCTGATTTTTTTTAACCCTTTTAACTATGTAGTTCCCAAATTATTTTGAACGCAACAGAAATCTACGAAAAGTCGGGTGTGTCACTAAAAATAAATTTGACTGACTTCTATGCAAAAATTTTGCTGCTTGTAACACAAATGCCAATTAAATTTTATACTAGTACGAAATTTCAGATCCTGAAAATCTGTGCATAACAATTCAATAATCCCGAAAGGTAGAAATGCGCGGAAATTGGCATGTCTAGTACCTACATATGTATGTATGAAATTTGTGCGTTTGCTTTTAGACTGGTTATCGCTCAGCTGTCAGTTGTCCATAGAACGCCGTCTGGATTAGTTGAAAATTTGTATTTGGAACGCAACGGAAATAATTTATGTATGTAGAAGTAAATCAGTGCTAAGATACGGCGGAGTGAAAAATAATAGAAAAATATTTTTAATTTTTGGCAAAAACCAAATATTCAATGCAATTTGAGCAGTAACTTACAAAATTCACAGCAACAACAAATACAAATTTATTTGTTAAACAGGTGATAATTTAATAAAGTTTAACGTTATGCCTATTCTGACACGAGAAAAAAAATTATGAGTGTCCATATATGTGTATGAACGTGCATATGTATACATACATATGTATATATGTATATATTTTTACATATAAAAATTGTGTCTATCTAAAATATGTTATTAATTTTTTCAATAAATTCGCTACTTATTATATAAGTTTCTTTAGCGATAAGCAGCAAAGAAGCTAATCAAAGCATACATATGCACATACATATGCACATGTGAAAATTTTCAATCAAGTTTGCTTTTCTTCATTAAATTTATTGTGCTGGATATTGGTTTTGGTAATACACAATCCGCGCCCACCAACCATTTGCCGACACCCAGCTGATTCAATCAAATACATATCGACATACATACAAACCAAAAGGCACACACACACACACTTGGTACTGAGTGTGATAAGAGTCGAGTCGCTCTTTTCCTGACCTCCCACACAAAAATGATAAATCAATAACTTATACCTATTCCGTTTTGTACTTAAGTGTACACAAACAACAATGGTTTTGGAATGTAAATATGTATGTATCTACATATGTATGTATGTATAAGTACAAACATTTTAATTATTGCCAATAAATTGCAAATTTTACATTGCAAATGCTTAATAAAATTAAATTAAGTACAAAATTACTGTTTTTGTTGACTGTGAACAAACACTAACCTACAGAGAATCGCATGGGCGTAGTCTCGAGAAGAAAAAAAATGTGACTGCCGTCGTGGTAAAGCGTGTAAAAAACTTATTTTATTGGCCCTTGCCGGTCGTTGCATATAAAAGAATATCAATCAACACTTCTTAGCAGCAACTTACGCCAATCGAAACTCCAAAAGTATTCAAGTCATACAGTGGGCCTTGCATCTTTCATGAACATGAAGTTGTACTTAAACTTTGGTCCGATGTTTGTAAGTATGAGAAAAAGAAGAGACAGACCCACCATTAAGTACACCGAAATTATCAGGGTGATGAGCTAAGTCCATTTAGCCATTCCCGTTTGTCTGTCCGTCTGTTTGAACGCAAACTAGTCCCTCAGTTTTATATATATCTGGATAAAATTTTGCAAGTGGGTATAAGATTAATCATTTATCGAAACCAGCAAGATCGGACCAATAAAACGTAGGTATAGCTCCCATAAAATCGATTGCTTCGATAAATATGGCTTGAGCTATGCATCTTTAAATTAACAGTTTTGACGAGTTTGCACCAATTGTAAGTAAGGATCGAACACTTAAAAAAAGTTATGCGTACTCATGAAAGGTATAAAGCCTTCGGTACAGCCGAAAACAGCCCTTTCCTTACTTGGTTTGCTATTGTCAAATTTGCGTAAATTTCCTTCGATTCACGTAATTGGTATCACGGAATGGACTGCAATCGGAAAGTTTTTTCCTGGGATACTTCAGAAGCCATCTCATCTCATCTCATCTCATCTCATAAGCCTCAACCAGGCATCTGGATGTGTATGAGAGATGGTAAGACCCTCTAAACTCCGGAGAAAAGCTTCCGTAAGTGACTCCCACTCCCTCCTTCAGTTATTCAGTTTGCAATATTCGGTTAGTCTTTTTGACCTAAAACACACAAGTATAAACTTAAATTAAGTAGTTAATAGCTCCCAGCCTTTTATCTAATCAACCTCTTTTGTTTTTAGCGCCATTAAAAAGCTTGCCGCTTCGCCCGCGAACACAAACTCATCCTCATCCTCCACACAGCAACAGAAAGCACATATCTAAGCACAAAAAAAAAAATGGCAACAGCAACAACAATCGCGCCCCTTGTGCCACTGCCATCCATCGATATCGATCAACCAAAATATGACCAAAGTACATACCTAAATCGGGCTAAACACTTTTTCATGCTCACCAATCCGCTCAATCTCTTGGCCGGCCAAGAAGAGTTGGAGCGTGCAAAACGCATTGTACAAAATTATCGTGCCGGCAAACCGGTACCAGAGTGTAGTGGTGTTGAGGATTTATGGCGCGCCAAATATTTGTACGATTCAGCATTTCATCCGGAAACCGGTGAGAAATCTCTAATCATTGGACGCATGTCGGCACAAGTGCCTATGAACACATTAATTACGGGATGTAAGTATTTTTTTGTGAATAAATCTAAATTTAAATGCTATTTATTTTCTCTAAATACAATTGATTAGAAATAGAGATGCTAATTAAATGTTAATTGGCTTTTTGTTTTTTTTTTTACATATTTCTGTTTTAAAATAAAGAAACAAATAATTCAAATGTACCTTTAGTCGACATCAATTGTTATAATAATCGAGAAAAGAATTGCCAAATCGACACTTGTTTAAATCAATAAAGCAGTTAGCAGTCTTAACTTCAAGTGCATACTTTAATAGATGCTAAAAAGTAAACAATTAGAACAACTAGCGCTCATTAAAAATAATAATTATTGATAATTGAGTGTTTTAGAGGTGTAGCATAAACAAATAAACAAAAAGATTCTTGTAGAAAATTAATAATTATGTAAGCATTTAAAAGAGAAAATACTTTCATTAATTAACATAATTATTTAAGAAAACTTTTTTTTATTGAAGGGAAAGCTTTTTCGTGTTAGGAGAGTTGGTGCAGAAAGTTCTATTGAACAAATTCCGTTTGACATTTGTTCAAGGTATCCTGTTATATCTGTACTTTTGTAAAATTTGTGATGCCTGCTTAGATCATGCTGTTTTTACAGTAGCTTCTGGTTAGTGTAGCCTAGCAACAGCTTCCTTCTCTTTCTCTCAATTAGGTTTTTGTTTAAACATCCCAAAGAAGACTTAATTAATCAATATTTTTTAAGTCCAGAGTTCATTTGTTATCGCTTGCTTGCAAATCTATGTGACCGCGAAACGTATTTAGAAATTATACACAGCAAAAAAAAATTGTATGAATTCAATGTTTTCTAAAATATAGTGCGTTTTATATCTATAGCACACACGCAGTTTAAATTTTTTATTCACATACTTGCTATCCACAATTTGACATGGAATATTTTTTTCATGGAACTATACTTAATTTATGTAAGAATCAGATAGTCTATATTCAAAGATTTCTTTAAAAAGTGGAGTGCTATAATTATGAAACTCACTATGTGCAAAAATTTGTTAACGAATTACTCTTTGTAATATTCCCATTTTTTATTGTTGTTGTGACCCAAAAATGTGTGAGTAATACTGCCGGATTGAAACTAGTATGATCCGGTACGAGCTCTTAGAGCGATTTGTTTGACTCGATTGCTTTTCAAGCATATTTTAAGGGGGATATATTTTAAGACCCTAATCCGCTGGGACCATATAATAATTTGGTTCTCATCACTGTGGGTTCTAGCGACTATAACTGTTTGAAATATATAAAGACTTCCATATCGTAATGTTATCAGTGCTAAAAAGTTCTAATCGAGCTTTCATTAACTTCATTCGCAAAAAAATTAAAATTATTGCTTCTTTTTTGAAAGTATTTTATTTGAATTGAAAAGGCGAATTTAGATGCATTCGTCTTAGGTTTTCTTATAGACCCATAATGGAACCAGTTTGTCAGAAAAAAATTGTGTACGTTATGTTAACCATTAGGCTATCAGAACGATGGTTTGTTTGTAAACTATGTATCAATAATTAAATTTTTTCGTCAGCAATATACTAGTGTTATTATTGCTGGTGTTTGTTATGTATGTATGTATGTATGTAAAAAAGGCTTTTTGAAAAATCATTCAATCTATCATGTTCAAATTTAGCTTTCGAAATTCTATTTAAAAAATGCTAAATATAGACCAAATCTCTACCTTTAAGACGATACCTTACTTAATAATATTGATCCTGATGCAGTTGGTTTTACTACTGGGTTTTGGAGATGCTAAACAATCGAAATATATACATACATACACACTTTTTTAAAAGATCTTAAAAAACTGATGTCGCTCTTTTTTCTATTCGTCTAGGTATGTTATCGTTCTACAAGACAACGCCTGCAGTCATATTTTGGCAATGGGTCAATCAAACATTCAATGCCATTGTAAATTACACAAATCGCTCTGGATCTACGCCGATCTCACAAGAGTAAGTGCGTAAAAGTTCTTCAATTTTGAGAATGTTTTTTATTTATGTTGACTATTGTATTCATGTTTTTATTAGGTATGTCATTCATGTTTTTATTAGGTATGTCATTAATGCTTCCACTTTTTATTAGAATTCCCTATGTTTCCAAGTGAACTAATGAAAAAGTACATTAGGGTGTCTCACTAAAAAAATTGAGTAATGTAATTTTGAATTGGGCATACATATTTTTTTAAATTTCGACAATTGAAATTTTTTTTAGAAAAAGTTTTGTCTCACATCATCCCATGTTCCAATTCTCTTAACAAAGAACTACCTAATTGATAATTTTTTGGTTTTGTCAATTTATTTTTTTATATAACTGCATAGTTCGTCATTCAATTTTCTCGTTTGGATGGCTTAAAGACATAATCTTCCTGGAACTTACTTTGCAGCCGATCAATTAAAGTAATGAATTTGAGACCATGCCTGTTTCCCCATATTAGTGTAGCTTGGCTGATTAACGTGCCTTTGATAGGAAGAATGACATCCAAAAGTGCGCTGCGTGCTTCAGTAGCTTACTCGAAATAGTTTTGTTTACTTATTTGTTTTAATACATATTTTGAATGTAAATATGTATAGTTTGATGTATGCTAAGTCAAATAGAATTTCGAAAGTAGTAAACAAGAATTTAAAGCTGAATTTCCTAAGCATACTCATTCATGTCTACGCAGATATGAGTAACCGGAAGAATTTGTTCACTACAACAACAAAAGCCAAAATAACAGCTTCTAAAATGTTTGTGTATTTGTTTGTACATTCATCCCTGCAGGGAACTGAGTTAACTTTAAGTTAACTAAAATCTAACTTTTTTAAAAAAGTTTATCACTTTTGTGTCGACTTTTTGGAAGCTATGTAAATAATAAGCAATTTTTAGTACTTTTGATTCCTATACTTACTAACTAATTAATGTCTTAATATTAATTATAATATGAGTAATGTTTGTTCAGATATTGACAATGTATGTAATTTAAATTCTATACCCAGAAGTAAATCATGACGTTTCCTTACAGGCAACTAGTTACATCATACGTTTTGGCAACTGGTGGCGCATTGACCACAGCACTCTCCCTAAACAGGATAGTGAAGGTAAGTTGGGAAACAAAATTTCCTCTTACTTTATTTTTAAAGTTAAGTTAATTATTTTTTTTTTTTATTAAATATTCATACTCTTTTTATGTTATTAAATCTGTGGTCATAAGCGATAACAACCTAACTCGACTTAAGAAATTAGACCAATTGAAATTTCTTCTGGCGATTTTTTGTAACAAAACTCCTTCATAACTTAGGCAAACATATTGGATTTAATTGTTTATAAACAAAGTAATAAAAGTCTTGAAAAATGTCTCGTTGTTGCTATTCAAAATCGCCATCAAAAATTTCAACTGGTCTAATTTCTTAAGTCGACTTAGGCTGTTATTGCTTATGACCACAGAAATGTGGCGGTCAAATTTGTGTGTATTTTTCAAAAACGTTCTATTTGGAACTCATTCTAAGATAGAGCGTTCTTGAAAATATTTTGAGAAATAGAGTTTCTGCATAAAGTTGGACTAGCTCAAAACTATGCCTGAGCTATACCGTTCAGAGATCAATATCCTATACATCATGGTGTCTTTTGACTATCACTTCATTCAAGACTGTGTGATATACAAAGAGCGCAGTGGGGGTCTAAATTTTTTTTTTTTTAAATATCAATGACATATTTTATCCACAGCTCCTGAAAAATAGAACTTTGGATTCCAAAGAGCCCCGCCTTTTCAATTACAGTCTTTAGAAATTGTATGAAGGGGATAGGTTTACGGCGGAGTGACGCAATAACAGCAATATTGACCCGTCTGGAAGTGATTATTTCTCTGGTTGGAAAGTCTTTTGCAGGCAAACAAATTTTGCCATTTTGACACTTACAACTGTAGTGCGACCTATTTCTGTTCACATATGTATACACATATGTATGGCGTTTTACATTGTATTATATTAAATTCTATGTTATGTCGGATAATTTTGTGCTATGCTTTATGTAATGTTATGTTACGGTATTTTATGTTACGTTAAGTAATTATGTGTTTGTGCTTTACTTATCTTATTTAAATTTGTGATATGTGATTGTATGCTCTTATGTGTTAAGTTAATTGAGGCTATGTTATTTAATTTACCGTATGATAAGTGAAGTTACGTTATTTTTTATTATGTTATGTTATATAATTTTTTAGTGCGTCGTATATATTTTTTTCAACCTAAATATGTAGCATTATTCTTTATACGATCAAATGTTATCTTATGTTACGTTATGTATGTTATTTCTACGATACAACAATAATAACATAATACTCGTAGTTCTAAATTTGCTTCGATTCGTCTTTAATTGATTTATTTGTGTTTATTTCCGCTTCTACAATCTATACTCGACACTCTTGTTGTTCGCACACTTGCGTATATGAATGTTAAAGAACTTGAACCCACTAATTGGGCGCCTAGTGCCATTGGCCGCGGTGGCAGCAGCGAATTGCATAAATGTGCCGATGATGAGAATGCAGTAAGTGACCTGAATATGCTTATTGTTTGTGTTTTGTTTAATTGTTTTCATTTCAACATTTTACTTTTGTAGAGAACTTAAAAATGGTGTTACTTTGTTGGATGAGAAAAACAATGAATTGGGAGTTTCAAAGAAGGCAGCTGCTGTTGGGATCACGGCTGTGGTTGCCAGTCGAATTGCCATGGCAACTCCGGGAATGGGTAAGTGATTTACTTACTCATAGGTACTTACCAAATTTATAACGATCTAACGATTTTTTATTCGCTAGTGCTAACACCTCTTTTGATTCAATCGCTGGAAAAGCGTGGCCTGCTCAAACGCTTCCCCAAAGCTAGTGCACCCATTCAAACACTCTTCTGTGGTTTTGTACTAATCTTTGCTACTCCATTGGGCTGTGCATTCTTTAGTCAACGTGCATCGATTGGTGTAAGTTGAAAAAAAAAATATTAAAAAAAACTGTTTTTGAAATGCTTGTAACTCAAACTTTGCAGGTGAACCGCTTGGAAGAGGAAGTACAACAAACTATCAAAAAACACAACCCTGAGCTGCAAGAAGTTTGGTTCAACAAGGGCTTGTAAGCTTAAGAAAAGCATTTTATATGAAACATTTCAATAGCATTTTTAAAATGGACAATAATATTATAATATTCCAATTAGTTTATCGTAAATGTTAGCTGTGACAATTTTGTTAAAAACAAGTTAAGAAAACAATGGCATTTAAAAGGCTTCCACGTTTATGTATTTATGTTTAAAAAGCTCATGTGCTAATATCTATAATTTAGTTTAGTTGTTATACATTAAGCGTCAATTAGATCCCTCCGAGGATTTGCATAGATAAACTTGACTTACTTAATATTGCGTAGCATTCCCACAGCATCGCTTTGGCAATTGTAAACAAATACCTCATTTCAGAAGTTAAATACATTTCAATAGATTGCTTTTACTTAATAATATACTTTATAATTGTTTAAGCGTGTTACTACTTTATAAAATAATTATGTATGTAGCTGCAAGAACACTGTTAAAGAATAAATACTATTTTCGAATTTATGTAAATTTCGAGACGAAAATATTCGTGAGGTTATCATCATATCTACTCCTATCTTTAGTAAGAGCTGAATAAAATGTGCAATGGGTAACGAAAAGCAATTTGACGGTTGATCTACGGATATGAAGCTCTCTCAACTCATTACCCATCTTCTCATTTCTTACGGAAGGCGTGGGTAAGATGACCTAGAAGGTTCCACTTCCAAATAGTTCCCACATGTCACTTTCAACAACACTCCCCAAACGCTTCAGTAGTGGAATTCACTAACTTATAGCGATTCGATTCGGTTCGATTTTGCGAGATTTTCAATAGCGATTCGTTCGCTTGCGCTATCGAATATGCGATTCACTAACTTATCTATAACGATGCGTGCAAAGGATTTCTCATCTCGCTATATAACATACTCTATGTTCTCAAATGCCATTTTTTAATGATAATAATATGGATATAGTATTATTATTCCAATTTTTAATAAAAAATTTAAATTATGTGCATTTTATTTAACAACATAGAAAACAACTGCAAATTATGTGTCGTTTAGTTTGCGAAACAGCTGATGGCGAATAAGCGAAAATCGAGAAAAAATAGTTAATGAATACCAAATATCGTGATAAATATCGGTATGACAAAATGTCGATTGCGAATGTCGTAATCGAAGTTAGTGAATTCCACTACAGGGATGCACTTTAAAAGGAGCAGCTTCTGAACCGAAGAGTGTTCGTGTTTAATTCGTCGGAAAGATAGTTTATTTCCTAAATACCATGTGTTTAAGCTATGTATATAAGTTATAGTTTTTTCTTTCGTTTATTTCATTTGCATTGCATGCTATTGTAATTCCCAATCAGCTTATGAAATATTCCGTAGATATAGTTTATGTTGTGTAAAGCCAAAGTTTGGTTTTTTCACAACGAAAATGGAGAAGCCAATCACGCGCCATGCCTCAGAGTCAAGAGTGCTCCGCACCAAATGAATACATATAGGGTGTCACAGGTATCCCGCCCCTCCCGTTCTCTGAAGAACAAAATATTTTTAGCATTTGCGCAACACGGTCTC
>OX608079.1:91525182-91583643 GCA_951509765.1 Sphenella marginata | reverse complement strand
AATTGCTTTAGAAGCTGAGAGAAAAACTGAGGAAGTAAAGAATAACATAAAAAAGTGACAATTGGAATAACTTTGAAGAAGTGGGGACAAGGCGGTGGTATACCTACTGGCACAACTGGCATCGGCATTCGCGCTCGGTAAAGAGTGAAAACACATTGCGAACGATTATTAGTAGTAAACGCGCAGAAATTGGAAGAAGACAACGTTTTGGTTCAGCGTTTATCATCAGTAGAGACAAATATTTGCCTTATTCATTAAAATTTTTTTGTTGCTGTAAAAAGCAGTTTGTTTATACTGATATATTGTGATTTACCATAGTTGAAGTTGTGGAGCACGAAACGAAAGCAGATCAAGACGCCATCTGAATATTTCAGTACAGAGCAACCTGTAGTTTATATAAAAAACTTAGTACATATTAATTATTTCGTGATTTACTACTGCTGCCTGCGCTGTTTCAGCTATAAAAAGATTCACCATGAATATAGACGATTATGAATCGTTACCAACTACAAGTGTGAGCATAAATATGACAGCCGGAGCAATTGCAGGTGTGCTTGAACATTGTGTTATGTATCCATTGGATTCGGTTAAGGTGAGTGTTTTTGTACTTTAATTTTTGAACTAGAAGTCTTATAATTAAAATGCCTAAAAATGTAAATTTATTTACTACATAGGCAATCGTTTTAATTGGGGAGCTTTTTGTATTCTATTCAAAGCTGCTCTAGCGGTCTTCATTAGCTCGCTGCTCAGCTGTTAGCAACCTAACCTCACATTTTAGTGCCGTGATGTAATTCTTTCCTCTTTGATGGTTGCTTTATTGTTGTTTTTCACCCTATACGAATACGTATTATTTTTTTTTAGTTTTAGCTCGCCTTCAACATGGCATGGCATGCCAATGTGTAGATGAGTTGGTGTTATGCATATTTTTGTTATGGCTAACGACTGCGTGCTCAACTGTTAAAAAAATGGAAGAAGGCTCTTAATTTTTTTAGGGAAATTTGGTTCATGGCCAATGTCAGGATTAATAGAAGTACTGAAAGGATAGTGCTGATGGTCAGGCAAAGCGTGTAGTTATTAACTTATTTTGTTTCCATTCTAATTGAACGCTGGCATAGAAGTTATGCCAGTTGTAGGTTGGCTTTTTAAACCAGATGTGTAGTGACCGGGACCAAAACTGGCATTTTTATCGAAGTTGTTGCAGCAGTTTTTATTTGTTCAGCAACGCCAAACATTTCTCAAGGTTTCGGGGTTTATTACCCATGTAAAAACCTATTCTATCCCTAACCTGTGGCCTATCCCATTTAGAATGTGCCGAAATTAGGTATGCCTGTCGTAAGAGGCGACTAAAATTAACGAAAATGGTAGTCCGGCTACCTTCATATGTGGGTAGTATTTTCTCGGATTTACATACATATATCTGGGTTGCTCCGGTTGTAGCATTTCGTGGGTATGATGTGCCCGGCCATCTTATCTCCACAAGGCAGGAGAATATTTGTAACAAGAGGCATCATATCAGTTGATCAACCATCCATTACTCTTTGTGGATTTTCGTTGTCTCTTACGAAAGGCCTTAGGCCCGTTAGGGGCATAGAATATACCTGCTTTCTACGCCCCTAACGGGCTGGGCTTTCTTCTGCATTTAGCAATACTAACCTCAAAAATGGTCGTGTGATCGAATTGAGATGACCACTCCTTCGTACACATCCATACATACATTCATATTTGTGACAGGATTTACGGCATGTATGTGTGTGTAGTTGACAATTAGATTTAAAAGCTATGCAACTATGGAAATATGTATTGCGTCTAACAACTAATTAAATCCTGACACCTTCCAGGCATGAGGTACTGTGTTCGAACCTCGATAACCACTGCGGGTTAGAGGTTTAGAATATGCCCTCGGTAGGCATGCCGGTCGTAAGAGTCGACTAATATGCACAAATGTAATGATGTGCAATCTACGATGGCTGATCTACGGATATGATGCCTCTCACCTCTCATTACCCATCTTCTCTTTTCTTTCGGAAGAAGGGATGACATAACCTAGAATGTTGCACTGGTCATACCAAATAGCTACCACGACAGTCGAGCAGTACCGCAAGAGAGTACCGGAGCGGACCGGAATCATATCCGGTCAAGGACTGTCATTTTGACAACACTCCCCAAAACCTTGGGGGAGTGATTTTGTTGCTAAAACAACACAACAACAACCTCGCTCAAGCGAATAAAAAATAGATTTAGTCGCCTTAGTGCTTCGACGGTAGTCGTTGGCATACACTGGCGCAGTGTCAGTTTGTGTTCACAGTAACACGTTAGAGCTAAAATTTGATCCAATTTTGTATGTTATTATAAATATCAGGCCGATAATAAATAGTTATTACCTACACACAATCTTATTTATTTAATAGTTATGTTTTACATTAATTTGTATATAAAGCATTATAGCAATGACTTGCGTAAATTAAAATATTGGTATCTGAACTGATGTGTTTTCTTGTTAGACGTACACAACTGCTACCGGCTTCTTGATAAGATAAGATGTAGAATTTGGGCACAGTGAATTTATAACTTTTCTTATATTATAAATATGAAAGCTTGAATGCTTGGAATGGCAATGAATATAATACACGGATAGATTAGGCTTATGACTGACAACCAGGCTATGTGTTATTTTGAGCGGTGTCGAGCTGCTAGAAATAATGATAGTCCTTAGTGTATAGCAATCAGCTCCGCTAAGGTCCTAGCATAAGTGCTATGAACGAATCATGTTCTTCTCGGTAACCCACGTCCAATTTTCGGAAGCAACTGGGGCGCTAGAACTTCATCTGTTTATTATTTGTGCAGTAACAATATAAAAGTAAAAAACTAATTAAAGGAGAATCGATATAAGTTTTTTAATAGTTTCATGTTGTGTTATTCATGACCGATCTAACAGTCGCGATTTTATATAGATAATAATAAATAACAATCCCAATTAAGTTCATATTACATTTCGGTATTTTGTTCGTACATCTTTTTGTTTCACATCACAATTTAGAATCGGCATACATGTAGTATACTCACGGTCATCTACTAACACGCCTACACCCCTATGTTTTTTGGCTTTCAAGAACAGCTAGAAACAGCAGAAAGCCTAGCGAATGCAAGGCCAATTGGGCCTGAATCGATACTGCCAGTGAACCCTCAAATAATAGTTACAAACAACAACAATCACAACAATTCTAGGATTTTATTGTGGCATCCAAAATTGCTCCTGGTGGAACATAATATCTCTCGCTATAGAGCGATCACAGGCCTCTCCAGGCGGATGACACATGCCGATTTTGTCGCACAAAAGCAGATACAGTAGAGCACATCCTTTTGGCATGGGCTAGCGATTACCAGGAAAAGGGGATAGTTCCTGGGATCAGCAAAGTATAAGCACAAACAAACCCTTTAAGCCAACGGAAATAATCACATCAATTAATATAGTATCTATCTAGGTTTTTTACGCATGTTTGACTTTTTTTTGAACTTTGTAGGCATGGCCAGTAGAAAATCTCGGACCATATCGCACTCTCCCACCGTATTGAAGAAGAAGGGTGGTAATTAAATCGGAGAGGCATACTGTCCGCAGATCAACCACCAAGTGCCACGTCATTACCCTTACCTCGTGTATCTCTAGCGCCTTACAAGCTGGGTCGTCAAATTGCCACTACTTTCGCCAGGGTTCTTCTATATATGTATAGACATATTTACTTACAAATGTACATCCGAGAACAAAATCTTTTTATTCTTCACGTTGTAGTTGGGGGATGTAATCAACTCGTGGTATAAGCTGAACAATATGATAACACCGATTTATGTAGATAATATATTTATTTTGGAACAACTGACTCGCACTTCGAACCTATATTAAAAAAATATAAATTTTATTTAGAGCTTACAAAGGGTCCTACTCGGATTGTTACACATTATTAAACAGTTCTTCCGATTGTCTTAAGAGATGACCTGACTGGCAGAAGAGGCCTATGTTGTTATAGAAGGCCCTGGTCTCTTGTCCTCTCAGACGTTGTAGAATTTAAGCCATGTGATTTGAAATGATGTAAAATAGGTGAAATTCTTAACAGCTTGAAAAACTCAATGGGCATTGAGTTTCGGCTTTGCGGTGTTCGTCGAGCGACTGTTGTATCGACAACATGTATACATATATAATCACATACACACTACTATGATTGCGGTTTTGTATTTAAATAATTATAATAATCTACATAATAAATGTTTTGTCATGATCTATTATTATCTATCTATGTGGGTATTTAGATAGCCTATATTTTAGAATATTATGACTAAACAGTTTAGTGTTAGGTTTTGCTGATGACATGAAGAAAATTAAATGCTGCAATAAGGCTCTTGTCATTTATAAGATTGCCCCACATATAAACACAATTATTATGAAAGTGTAAAGGCCCTTCTAAATACTTATTTTATACTTCATTAATCAAGGTTAGGTTTAATGGAATTTTTCAATGTTTCTGATTATATGGCATACAATTCGATAGATTGCTTATTTTCCGTGTAAAGAAATGGACGAAATTGCATGATAACCACGCCCCTAATTGATCGATTTGAATAGGCGAAACCACCTTTTCAAAACTGGTAATCTTTAAAACTTATAGATACTAAGCCCTGTCATATTGGCCTTTATCGTTTGATTACAACAAAAACAAAATTTTTTTTAAACATGACTTGGCATTCCCAACAGAATAATTTCACTCATTTTGTTCATAATTTTTCAGGGTTTGCTGTGGATTATAAATAGCTGGTAGAGCACATTATAGTGAAAGATAAACAATACATCTATTAACAGTAAAACCTACCTCAGGCAGATACTAACCGTCATTCAACATTTGTCTGTGCTCAAGTGGACGGGAGGGGGCCTTATTTTAAACATATTTGATATGTATAATACTTGAGAAGAAACGACGCCTTTTTTTTCTTTGTAAAATATCTCACTCTCAAGTCACTCCGGCTTAAGTAACTTCCGTCTATAATAGACTCTATATATTGTAATAGATTAAAATCTTCTCCATCCAGTTATAATTGCAGCATAACAAGTGCATCTCTTGTTTAGTAAGGAAAGACCGTAACGCATTTGCATATTATTTTTCACAAAAAGTTCTTGAAATGAGTCTTTACTGTAGTTTTAATGAATATAAATTGTGAAATTATAAATGCAAGTAGTGTGTTTGCTTAGATTCCCCTATTGTGTTACTTTTTATCCTTTTTGAACTATCTTCGTATAACGTGAGAGACTAGAAAATGTTGATTTGTCACTATAGAAAAAGTAACTCAACAGCATATACTGAGAGGCGATCTTTAGAAACGAAGTTAGCTTTGCTTTGGATAGGATAGCATATGTAAATATATTAGTCTGTGATCCTTAAAAGTGGGTAAAGCTATCATGCAATTTCGAACATTATAAATATAGATGGCTTGTAATTTGAGTTTCTCTGGGAGTTCCTCTCAAGGTTCGTACATCGCATGGCACGTCCTGCCCTTCAACTTTATTAAGTCTACAAAGAAGCTCGTTACCTGTAATTTGCGAAATACCATGTCTGATTGTCCAAGACTTGAGGAAGCTTCCTAGACTTTCAGGTTCGTTTTCTCTTTCTGTTTCTTTGGATTGCGAAGAATCCTGACGCGAAGATAGCAAATTAAAATCACTATCAACGTCCATTTTGTTTGCACTTTCCACATGCACGTCTTCAGATATGTTATTTCTATATTTCTGCGCATTTTCAGCGCTATTTTCACTTTTATTATTAAAAATTGCGTCTAGTATTTTTTGGCTTTCTCTTTTCAAACTTTTGTGCTGAGCTTGACGCGACATGAGGAACAATTTTTATTACACTTACTTATTTATTTTGGTCACTGCAGCAAAGATATGTATAAATTTTATAAATTTTTCACAAAATTTTTCTTTTTGACAACTGAATCAAAGCCTACTGAGTTTAAAAATTTATTTACGTTTTTGTCTTTTCGAAATAGATACGAATTCGTTAAGTAAAATCGAAAAATATTAGATTTCCTTCAGACAAGTCGGATATCCGACAACTTCGGAGATTCTGGTTTGGCCAATCGTTGCGAATTCGTTAAGCTAGATCGGTAGAATTCCGATTTTGTTCAGAAAAGACAGATGTCCGACAAATTCGGAAGCTTTGGTTTAGTGGGCAGCTCAGTATAAAAATGATATCGGTTACATATACATACATACATACATATCGGCACCCTAAATAAAAACCAGTCATAACTAAAGATAAGTTCGGCTGCAAGCTTTGTCATATTTAACATACATAATGGGGCGCCTCTTTTAATTCGTGCTAAGTGCAAACATCGTAAACTTCTATGGCCAAATTTTGTATTTACGAGGTTTACACAATTACGATGCATTTAAACGTTTATCTGCAAACCGCAAATATAATTACATATTCATGTAAGTACAAACAGTTGTGTTCAATATAATAGTAGTGAAATTAATTTAATTATCGTTCAAAGAAATAAGAAAAAGCTGTGTTTAAATTAAATTATAACGAATTCTGCTACAGAATCCATAGTCAAAGAAATTTTAAAGTTTCCCAATGTTCAGAAAAGTTAATTAAACTTTAAAAAATGCCCATCAAAATCCGCAAAATTTTAATTTCAGGACTATTATATTGAACACAGCTGTATGTAGAGTAGACACACCGCAAACATGCTTTTAAATGTGTAATACAATTTTGCTAATTATTATTATCCAACCACATATTATCATCTAATCTGCCGCCCTCTCTTTTAGTAGAACCTAAACTGAAGAAAAAAAGAAATTTGAACATACGATTGAGGTACTAATTGTGCAACGTGTTTTAACGTTATAGGCTGTTCTCTGTTCTAAGATATAAATATGCTATAAAGTAATTATAACATTAGGGTGGCTAATAAAAATTATGTTCCACCATTTTCAGCTTTTAAGAAATTTAAGTCCTCTCTCAAGAAAACCAAAGACGTACTCTTAAAGCCTCCAATCACAAATTTCTTTACATATGTAGCTATGGCTCGGAATAAGGAACGATGATAGGATGTTTTCTCTCGTATTTCGAAGGTAGTTAAATGATGATCTGAACGAGCCTATGAAAGCCCTTCGACATTATTGTATAGATCATACTCACGAACTAGTGCAAACGCTGCTACCTAGCATTTATTGCTTTCTAAACCCGCTTTAAGAACTGGTGCGGTGTTTTTAATTGCAACTTTTCAGGGTTTAATTGGCTTGAAATTATTTTTACACTCAAATTAAGCTCTTAAGCCTCTTTGCAAAAGCAAATTCGTTTATGACCCTAATGTACAATTATACATTTGCACCTAGGCGTTTCAGAATTTCAGCGATTGTGATTGAATGAGTTAGTTATTGTTGTTATTGTTTTTTTTTTCTTTGCCGCTTTAGGTAACAATGTGCGCAACAACAATGTAATATTCAACTCAGGTTTCGGACTATACAGCATTAGTAGCTAAATAAATCACCTGAACTTTGCGTTGAGAAAGAAAATCAAAATGAAGTAATTTAAGATTAACAAATTACAATTCTCTTCAAATTAACAAATTACAATCTCTTTAGTGTGATGAATTTCCTTAATTCCACTTTCTACATAATCGGTATTATACATCGGAGTTAAGTGTACTTAATTCTCTTTGGACTGCTTAGCGGTGTTTTAGAAGAGAGAGAAAGTTTGGCGATGATTTGTTATTATTCAATCTACTGCGAAAAGCAGTAGCTTGTCCGAACTCTGATTCAACTACTTGTATTTAATGACTTGACTTTTCACTTTAAAGTGGTTTTATAAAAAATATTTGTACAAATGCACGTGTATGAATGTTAGGCACGCACAGGCCTAGAGGGAAGTAAAATAAATATTTAAAACAATGTACAGCTGTCCACAAAATAATGAGAGTGAAGACATTTAAAAAATGAACTTTTAAATTTCAACAGAAACACCTGCTTTTTTTCAAACTAAAAAGTCATTGCAATAAAAATGGCAGGATTCATCTTCGTACTTGTTGGATATTTCAGCTTTTACCTAAAATTAGATTCGTGTGAAGCTATGTCTTGCTCAAAGAGCAGAAAGTGATATACGGTTTGAGCGATAGCAGGTACCCTCCTATTATTGCCCATTACTGTATGTACTTGTATATATAGATTTGTGAATGTATTTACAATTATTTATATTGCATAATAATCTCAACGTACATATATACATACATACATATGTGTGCTAGTGGGTGGGTCGTGCTTATAGCATGCTAAAATTGCTGGAGGGTTTTTTTCTCACAGTACGCCTACCGTTTTAAGTTTATTTCTATAATAACTAAAATAATCAATTCATTAATATGTAGAATATACTAATTGCGTTGTGAAATTGTTTTGTACGAACATTAGGTTTCGTTACATATGTATTATGTGCCTGAGTTAAGCCTATCATACGAAAACAAAAATATCTACCATAAAAATCAATAAAAATATTGATTGCATTCAGAGTTGTCAAAGATTGCATTCCTTTGCGAATAATTAATTACTTCAGACTTCATTTTGTGACTTCTTCTATTTCTTTCTGTTTTGTTGGTTTTTGTTATTCATATATTACATCCATAAAAATAAAAATAAAACTATTTTCGTATAGGTAGATAAAAATGAAATGATATTACCATAATAACACGAGCAGGCTAAAAGGATAGATGATTTGAGCTAGGTCGACAAATTTCCGAGTACTAAATTAAATTAAATCTACTCATCAAACATTAAGATAAAGTAAAAAAGGGGGTATCAGGGTCTAATCAGCTCTGTTTTGTATGTAAGTACTATGTACATATGTATGTACAATGTTTATTTATAGTCATATCTCGATATATTTAATACAATTCTCAGAAACCTTACAAGTGTCGTTTAAAATTTCAATGACAATTAAGTCTTTAAAATTGCACTGCTACTGGCAGCCTCTTGTTATTTTTAATTTCTGCTACCGCATTAAGCTACACAACTGTGCGGTAAATAAAAAGAAAAACACAATTCCAGGAATGATAACAGGGCGCTGTTTTGCTTTAATCAATTACCTTATTTGAGTGTTTGTCTATTTGCCACACTGGTTTGTTATTACCGATACATAAAAACATGTGAGAGATGTTACATTTTTTCCAGTAAAGAATATTATATGTAAATGTATGTCAGTAATGAATTCACTAACTTATAGCGATTCGATTCGGTTCGATTTTTCGAGATTTTCAATAGCGATTCTGTCGCTTGCACTATCGAATATGCGATTCACTAACTTATCTGTAACGATACATACTCTAAGTACTCAAATGCCATTTTTTTATTAGTGATCTTATTGATATAATATTATTATTTTAATTTTTAATAAAAAATTTAAATTATGTTCTTTTTATTTAACGACATAGAAAACAACTGCAAATTGTGTGTCGTCTACTTTGCGAAACAGCTGATGGCGAATACTCGAAAATCGAGAAAACATAGTTAGTGAATACCAATATCGTGATAAATATCGGTATGAGAAAATGTCGATTGCGAATGTCGTAATCGAAGTTAGTGAATCCACTACAGGTGTGCTATTAAAATTCGTGCCTTGTTGCTAAACCCTTCTATTTGTTCACATATTGTGGATTATCGTAACAATCGATTGTATGGGAGCTATATGTTATGTAGGTCCAACATATACAATAAGTACTTAATATGCAAAAGTTTATTTTGTTACCTCTTTAATTCCAAAATTTATAAGCCAAAACCCATTCATCCAAAATATCGATTATATCGGAGCTATATATTACGTTAGTCTTACAAGTTTCTGAACTCAAGTTACTGACGCTCCGTCCTATGTTTGAGTAACTAGGCTTTTAAACCTTTTCTATCGCAGATTTATCAACAATCAATACGATTGCATATGTACTATGTTAACAAATTTGTGCATACATATGTTTATGGGCCATCCATGTGAACTCTTCATGCAACTAGGCACTAGTTAGTACAATTAAGAAATGGTCTTTAAAAAGCTATAAGGCTGCTTTGAATAATTTATATTGATTATTCATGCATACATACATGCCATATACGAACTTTGTTATGATAATAAAAACTGATAGCAAATCCAAAAATTTAATGCCTACCTTATCTGATAGCTTTGTTCTCATAATCATAAAACATTTCTTGTTCTCTTTTTTTAGACAAGAATGCAGAGTTTATCGCCCGTCACTTCCAATTATGACATAAGTACTACCTTTAAGAATATGATAAAAAAAGAGGGTATAATGAGGTGAGTTAACAATTGATTTGTTTTTAAAAGCTGAAAACACGGCCAGGAATGCATATTTGATTTGTATTTGTACCTTCTAGGCCAATACGTGGTGTCTCGGCTGTTGTTGCTGGCGCTGGACCTGCACATGCGCTTTACTTTGGTTCCTACGAAATGACGAAAGAGCTCTTGACTAAGGTCACTACCAATAATCATGTCAATTACAGTGAGTAACAATTTCTAGATTCCCCAAAATCATATTCGCACAACTTCTATTTTACTTCTTCTCTCGTAGTGGCCTCCGGTGCTGTAGCGACACTTATACACGACGCTGTATCTAATCCCACAGATGTGATAAAACAACGTATGCAAATGTATAATTCAAAATATAAATCTGTTATTGGTTGTATGAAAGATGTGTATCACACTGAAGGCATTCATGCGTTTTACCGATCTTACTCAACACAACTAGTGATGAATATACCATATCAGACAATACATTTTGCGACGTATGAATTTTTCCAGAATATGGTATTAAACTTAAGATTTTTATTCATTCATAAATTATTAATTTGTACATCTTTTGCGCAGTTGAATGACGAGCGAAGATATAATCCTCTGGTTCATATGGTAGCTGGTGGTGCTGCGGGCGCTAGTGCGGCTGCTATTACAACACCATTGGATGTTGTGAAAACATTGTTAAACACACAAGAGAATGGCCATACAAAAGGCATGATGGAAGCTATTCGACAGGTAGGAAAATATTTAGTCACCTTCATCGATTTGAAAAATTCTGTTATCGTGCTAGTATCACTGACACCTGACCTTAAATTCCTACGTATTTACAAAATATACCATATTCACATTTTTCGTACTCTCCACTATTATTAAGTTTTCTGTATTTTCTTCATTTATCAGATTTACGGTGTAGCCGGCGTTAAAGGCTTTTTCCGTGGCATGCTGGCACGTGTGCTTTATTCTATGCCAGCTACAGCAATTTGTTGGTCAACATATGAATTCTTTAAATTCTATTTGGCTGGTTCAAATCACAGTACGTACAAATCTTCGATAACAGGAAAGAATGCGTTACAACGGCAAGAAAAAAGACCCGAAAAAACTGCGTATGTTCTACCAATAACAACAACAACCGCCAACAACACTACTGGAGAAGTAGCGAACCAAAGTGCTATAACGCCTGCATCAACACCAACGACCACAGGTACCGCTTCATCAGGCAGCTCAGGTGGAGCGACAGGTGGCAGCGGCCCCTCAGTTGGTGCTACAGCAATCAAAAGTGTATGTGAACTGCCTAGTAATGTGACGACATCGGCATTGAATTTGCACACGAGGCATACGGAAAGTTCGATACCATTTGAGCGAAGATATTAGAATCTATAATTGCAAGAGAGTGATTAGTTACAACAGTGAGAGTTAGAAAGAGAGGTAGGAGTATGAAAGGAAGGAACAAGTATGTACAAAACCAAGAAAAATGCACACAAAACTAGTTAGACGGTCAGCACTGCGCATTGCATCATTATTGGAAGCGCCGCTGTGCATTTTCTAGCGTTCTTTTTTTTCAATTAGGCGTGGACAGGGCTGGCAGGGGTGATGTACAATTGCAGCGTCGACGTGGACCGTCACACTGTGACTTACCCCAGCATAAGTGCCCTACATAAAGAAGACTTAAGATCGATTGCTCAACAAAGAAGACATCGAATGATAAATTTTGATTTAGTGTTTTTTTTGTGGTGGTGATGTGATATATTTCTTTACGTATTTACTATATACCCAGCACCAGCCTGTTGATACTCACCAAACAAAGATAAATCTCAAGGAAGAAGGATAAATATTAAACTTGAAGCATGCGCTATCAAAGGATAATATAATGTATATATGTATATACATACATGTATGCATAACTAAATTTTAATAGAATATACCACAAATGTTTACCAGTGCTACAAATAATGAAAATCGATAAGAAAAAACCATTTGCCATTTCAAAATAAAGTTATCCTTCTACATAGTATTATGTTGTAAATATGTATATGCATGTCGTTGTCTTCACATCAAGAGAATAGTCACTTTCTTATATGCCACGCTTTACCCTTCCTCTATCTAGCTCCCCTGACGTGAATTTCGAACGAAGTGAAATTTCATGTTTGTAAAAAGCAACAAAAAGTATCCCTTTGAAAAATGAAAACCCAATTCAAAAAATTAATACGTGTTTAAAAAATACTGTACACAATAAAGTCTTTGCAAAAGAGCATCAATTTGTAATCTAATTACAATACACTATACAAATAAACGTAGTTTATAGAACAATAAAATATCACATTTGAAAAATGCAGCCAAGCTTAGTTGTAGACTCAAAAACCAGGAACCCCAAATAAAGTTCATTGAATTTTAAAGAAATTCGCAACTACTTATTACACTATGTTAAAGTAAGCCCTTTGAAAACTCGATTACAATTAACTAGCATGGATACTCACGTGATCTGGCAGTATTTAACGCATAACAATATTCAAAAGAAAATTACAAAAACAATTATTGTAAAAAGCGTTTGCTATGGAGTCCAATTTAATTAAAAAACCAATTGCAGTTGAAATAAATGAATTTGTCGGTTATGGATTCTAATGTAACATATGCCTATTCTGTTACTCGATTCGAAAGTGGAGAAATACCAATTCATTTCTAGTTACAGTTTACGGTGCCAGTATGCGTGACCGAAGCTTATATTTATTTCAATTCGCATTTCGAAAACAATTTGACGTCATACAATCACGCATATAGTGCTGCCATTGCCACGCTACAACTTAGTTTCCATAAATGAGTAAGTCAAGTTCGCAGCGAAACGACCGATTTTTTTACTGTGATGTGTTTAAATCTAAGGGATGCTCGAAAACTTAGTATGCTAATTTCGCTCATTCAAAAGAAGAATGTGCTTCTTTTCACTTAATTTTTTGTACATTCTTCATAAATACAAGCATACAAAATCTTTGGATTGTGGTTTTAGCGTGGTGACTCAGCAAGTTATGAAAATTGTTAATATTATTATTTTAAATTATATTAAATGTAAACTCTTAATATATATTCTAACTTAAAATTGTATTGTTATTATAAATTACACAACAGAACCTTGTAATTTACAAACAAACAAACAAAAAAGCTGAAACTGTTTTCTTTTTCGCAAAATATATAAACTTGGTGTTTTTATTTGTAGGATTTGCAGTTTGAAAATGTATTCTATTCTCCGAGCTGTTTAGGCACGAATGCGAAGTTTTTGAAAATCGTCGTCGAACTAGTTCGACCTTATCCGTGCAGCTTCAGACCACCATAGACTAGATATGCAACGCTTGTCTGTATGCTGACATCTGAATTTGACTTTCCTGCAAAGCTTATATGGCTATACCTAATGAGGATAAGCATTTTTACTAGCCCGTAAGGATTGGGAGATACCTCTCTGATCCATTGGAAGCAAGGGTTCGCAAGGTAGAGCCGTCTCAATACCTTTTTTGGATTATTTTAAAAAATATTAATTAAAACCCGAGAACAACCATTAAATAATCAAACCGATAATTACTTAGTAGGCCTGTTTTGATGCATGAAATGTAATTGCTATGGACAACAGCGTTTTTCTTGTCTTCCATCGCGTCTTAAATAATAAAAAAAAAACTTGGAATAGTTTGTCTTATAAAAAAGCAAAAAGAGCGCTAAAGTGGTGTCGCGCGGTCGACAAATCGACATTTTGTGATATTATTTCTGCCTACTTTGGAAAGTATTAGCTTCGTCTATTCATGTGCTTCCGAAGTCATAATATTTGCCTTAACAATGAGCCGTTGATCAATTTTGACAATTTTTATTTATTCAAATTTCTTATATAAATCTATTGTTAATAATACCTAAACTTATACAACTAATATTATACAAATATTAATATATTCATTTAAACTATCGTGTCCATGCCGCGACGACGAGATCGTTGACTTAAAACAGGTCGCGGTTTATATAGATCTTCATTATTATAACGCTGCTGACTCAATTTATTTACAGATGTAGTACTTCGCAAACACTTCATCGCTGCTGTAAAATATGATCGAGAATATATTGTTGATATATATAAGTAATTAATTTTATAAGTGCATAGATTCAATTTTGTTTGTATAGAATATTTTTTAATGACAACAAATAAGAGATATGAAAATAAACGAAAACACGTAGTGGGAAAGTGGAAGGTAAATAAAACTATTTAAACTCAAATTACACAATTGCTTACCTAGTAGCATGGCTTTGCTGGATATTTGCATACATATAGATTTATAATTTTTATTTTTTTTATATTTTATGCGCGCTTTTATGAATTATTGCTATTTTCATGCGATACGCGTTTGCGCTCTACAACAAGTTTTTATTTACCCAGAGCTTTTATTATTCGCTTCATACTAGATTCTTTATATTCTTTTGTTTTAAATTGTATGCTTATCTAAAAATCAATGAAGAACAGAGCGAGAAGTCAGAAACAACATGATTACAATTTATAAAATATTTAATTGAGAAAAATTTAATTTTTCTATACAATCAAGTGCTATTTATATGTGAATTTAAGTGCTAAAATTTGTTTATTTTCTAATAATAGCTATACGGTTTTAAATAGAAATTGAACAAAATTTCATCTACATTGTACAATATTGTTATTAAACTAGTTTTAGTACGATTTCTCTATTAGTAGAATGCATGCATTGAAGAACTTAATAGGTTTGTAGAAAGAAAACTTTGTGTTGTGTGTTATCTGATAGTGGAAATTTATTAAAAGTAGAAAATTGTATGTTTCCGTGAAGATTTAGATTTTCAGGAATGTCAATCCGTTACGTCCTGGGACCACGACATTTGGTTTGCTCAGTAATTTTTTACCTTTTTTTAACCTTTAAAGTTTAATTCATTTACCAAAGTCTTTTAAAGTTTGCTCTCTGACCATTTGAACTTCTCTAAACTATTGGTACCAATTTTATTATTTACTTCGGGTCAGGAGTTGCTTACGTCTTTAATATATCTTCAATATTTGGTAAGATTTATTATAAACAGATGAAGTTCAAAATTTTATTGTTTACAGAAAACTCCGCCATTTTCGTCTAGTCGGTTATTTTGATCCATCATAAAATCCCGAAAAACGAAAATTTTGATTACAATTAAATGTGCGATGTGCATTTCGAAGAGAAGTAGTACACAAAAAAAAATTAAATATTTTATATAGTACAGTCATATGTGTATGATAACGGTCTTGTCGAGTAAAATCTCTGTTCTAATCTAAGGAACTTAATATGATAATAAAAAACCTTTTTTTTAGCACTATCTGTGTGAGTTCATCATATGATTTTAGCAATATTTACATAAATTCTACAATTACCATTAACCGTCTATAAAACAAGGCAATTAAATATACAGCCACTTCAAACAAATTAGTACAATTTTTATACAGATACATACATATTAAAAACAGATGAATTTACTCACCCGCATTTTTATCCAACGCTACGTTCTCTTTCGAACTAACACTCGCATCCGAAAGTGTAGGTGAAGGTGTACTATAAATTAATTGTCCATTGCTATCACGTTTACGTCTCTCTGAGAGGTTAACTTTCTTTTCTAATGAATTGATTTTACTTTTTTCATTTTGCCTCAAGGAGTAGTTTGTTGTATATGGAGTAGCGCAATCTATTGCTAAAGTAGAACATGTTTTTGTAGTTACATTGTTATCTGTTTCAACGTTACTATGCTGGTCTTCAAGAGTTTCAAACCCTTTACAATCGAATCGCAAATTGTTAACTACACGTCGACAACCATCCATTGCGTTATCGAGCAATCGTAAGCGTTCCGTAAATTGTGATCTGACCTCTTCGAAGAAGAGCAATTGATCCTTTTCAGGCATGGCATTTACATGTGCAGGCTTTGGTGATTGTTCTAACTTGCATGTAGCTATATGTTTCTTAGGTGATGTAATGTGTGTTGTACTTGTTTCAGAAATATCTGAATTTAATGAATAGGTTGTTTTTGTTGGACCCAAGTCAATAAAATTAATATTTGGATTTTCCAACATATCACTTAAAATTACTACTTTATTACGATGGCTTTGTATACTCAGTTCTTGCGCATTTGCAGTATCACACGGTTTATCAACCGTTTGCAAGACTTCAGAATTAATGTATTTATTACCTGTTAAATGAATATAAATAAAGAATATCAACGAAAACCATTTTTTTTTAATTTTCTTAAGCATAAACTTACCCGTCTCAAGTTTATTGCTTTTGGCTTTATCTTCTGGACTTTGTGTATTGGGTGATGCATTTTTAATTTCTTTCTGGTGGTTTTGCTCTTCGAAGGCGGTCCCGTTAGAACCTATGCTCTCTTTTTCACCCATATTTCTAACACTTCCACCATTAGCGGCACCACGACCACCACCACCCTTGTCTTCATCATTTGAGTCACTGGACCTCCGCTTAATCGCTTTTATCTTTTCAATGTTGTGATCATCAACAGGTAATTCTGTTTTCGGTGCTCCCGGTTTTATATCCGATTTCTTTGTACTACTACTATTACTTTTTGAGCTCCGATGCGACTTCTTATCAGACTCCCGTTTGTCACGCTTATCTTGCTTAGCTTCGTGATGACTTTCAGATCTACTAGATGAGCTTGAATGTGTTACCAACGATGTTGAATGTTTAGACGCATTACTCTTTTCATATTTACTAGAGCTGGCATCACGACCGGTGTTAATAGAGTTTGAGCGCTTTGAACTATTGCTTCGTTCATTGCTCTCGTGTCTACTTCGAGAGTGCTTATGTTCGCGAGATCGTTCTTTCTCTTTACTTCTGTCCTTTTCTTTCCGTTCACTCTCCTTACTGCGGTGCCTGTCCTTGTTGTCCTTATGCTTGCTTTTATCACGGCTTCTATCTTTATGTCCCTCCCTATCCTTGCTCTTATCCTTATCTTTACTCTTAGATCTCTTTTTACTTTTGTGTTTATCTGAATGCTTTTCCTTCGACCCATGCGAGTGTCGTTTATCTTTTGAATGTTTTTTGTGTCTCGAAGAGGATGAAGATGATCCACGATTTTCTGCAACGCTGGTTTCTTTTCTATCGCTTGATGTATGTAAAGGGGTTGAAAATATGGAGTCTGTTGCGTGTGCGGTATGATTATTGATTCCATTTTTAGAGTTTCCCAAATAAACTTGACTACTTGCATCTTCTAGTGAAGAACCGAAACTACTGTCGTGGGGCGTTGGAGTGGGCGTAACAGCCGGCGGCGTTGTAGGTTCAAATGTTGACTGTGCAGCTTCTGCGTCGGTTTTAACTGTCAGATTACTAAAGTGATGAGGAGGCTCTTTGTTTGTTGAATTCCCACGTAAAGAAGCATTTGCATTTGAAAAGTTGCAGTTCTCGTTTACAGAATTAGATTCTCTGTCCAGTACACCGGTCTTACGTTCAGTTCCTGGAAATAATAATGAAACGAATGAAAAAAAAGGTATATGACAAAACTAACGATCGGAGATTGCCCTATTTTGGTTTATTTGTTTGGATTCGATTGAACCGAAATAGCGATGTTTAATGGCTATGCTTGTGCCTTGTTGTTGTTGTGTTAACGACAAAAATACTTCCTATTACGGACAATGTGCCTACCTCGGTATATTTTAAAACCCCTAACCAGCAGGGGTACTATGATTAGCCTGTATGAGGCCAATTACCTGCGGGTTGGGGCTTAGAATATGCCCGCGGTAGGCATACCGGTCGTAAGAGGCGACCAATATGCACAAAGGTAATGATGTGCAACTCGATGGTTGATCTACGGATATGATGCCTCCCACCTCTCATTACACATCTTCTCTTTCCTTTCGGAAGGAGGGATGACATGACCTAGAAGGTTGCACTGGTCATACCAAATCGCTCCCACGAAAGTCGGGCAGTACCGCAAGGGAGTACCGGAGCGTACCGGATTCATATCCGGCCAAGGACTGTTATTTCGACAACACTCCCCAAAACCTTCGGGGAGTGATTTTGTTGTTAAAACAACAACAACAACAAGCTGAAAACTCTGTGTATATGTTTTCGTGTCTGCCCGTGCGCCTTTAGATCAAACGTCATTACTTTTTGAGCCGGGGCTGGTCTTATTGCCGACGCAGGCATTTCCTTGTGCTCCAGGGTATCACAATACATCAACAAAACATATACATAGAATGCGTCGTCGTGGTCATATACTATTTTTCACATGACAAAAGTTTAACATATAGAATGAATGTACTACTTCTGACATGAAAAATGTTGTGCTGGTCAAATAGCTGAATCATGCAAGTACCGGAACTTGCTGGTTACATATCCGTCAGATGAATATCCATTTTCCCTGCAGCAAAGTTATAATATGTGGCAAGGCAACTTAGGACACTTTGCCCCTGCGGGTTGGGGCTTAGAATATGCCCGCGGTAGGCATACCGGTCGTAAGAGGCGACCAATATGCACAAAGGTAATGATGTGCAACTCGATGGTTGATCTACGGATATGATGCCTCCCACCTCTCATTACCCATCTTCTCTTTCCTTTCGGAAGGAGGGATGACATGACCTAGAAGGTTGCACTGGTCATACCAAATCGCTCCCACGACAGTCGGGCAGTACCGCAAGGGAGTACCGGAGCGTACCGGATTCATATCCAGCCAAGGACTGTTATTTCGACAACACTCCCCAAAACCTTCGGGGAGTGATTTTGTTGTTAAAACAACAACAACAACAACACTTGCTGACTTAGGCAAGCTAACACAACAATATATAAAATGTACCTTCGAATTTGATTTCATCTTGTTTAATGTCAAAATGCAGGTCAGATTTATCAGAATTTTTGACTGTGATGTCACTCGACTTTCGTTCAGTACCTGAAAAATAAAACAAATGGACTGTATAGAATAATTTACGAATTTTGACAAATGTCTACCTTCAAATTTAATCTCGTCCTTTTTGATATCAAAATGCAGATCCGAAGAAACTAATGTTGCACCTACTACATCACTAGTATTTTCATTGAATTTAGGCATTTGCGCTTCTTCTGAAATATTAGCTGAACCCAATTCTATTGCAGTTTCAGTTAGATCTGAAATCGTTTCCCCCGCAATTTGTGGACTCGAGTCGTCCATGAAACTATGAGAGGCATTTGCCGTAACATCAGATATGCGACTATCACTAGAAACCTGGGAAAGTTGAGAGTCTTGGGATAATATACAATCGACTTCCAATGATGACCGCTGCGATTTCTTAGGTTCATAAGCAGACGTATTTGCCGTCATAGAGTTTTCATGCACTTCAGTTTTATTGAATTCTTTCTTCACAAATGATTCAAACTTAGATGTCGTTCCAACTAACAAATTTTCTTTTTTTGGCGTGGATACAGCCGTTTTGCTTATCTCATCTTCTTCGCTTTTTATAAATGCATCTATTTTTTGAGCGATATCTTTGACTTGCTCACTTTTAACCAAAGGCTCGAAAGGCGGTGATTCATCATCCTCATCAACCATCTTTTCATCAGTATCAATATCCATATCCTGTACGGATTGATCGTCTTCACGACACTCTGATTTCACTGTAGCCTTATCGGAATCGGGGCTTATTTGCTCAAGACCTGTTGGTAAAAGGCTGCTGGTGTCAACTTGCAAAGGCTGTCCCGTCAAGGGTAGCGGTGGTAATGGATGCATAATTGGTGGTGGAGGCTCATGCTTTGGTGGCGGTGGTAGTCCCAAATATTTGTAAGTTATTTCTTCAATACGCGGTTGAAAAACTGTGCTAATTTTTGGGTTCACAACTTGGTCGACAATTCTTTCCACACCAACGTCGAGAAAGCCAGCCCTGAAAAGAAAAGCGTGTTGGTTATGATGTTTATACTAGCGTAGGATACGTACTCTGTAATGTGTCTGCGTAACTTTTCACGTAGTTGATTCTTATTCATATCAGGTGACCATTGTTGTTCAGATAGAAATTTTTTGACTGTAGCCTCCACACGCTGTCGGAGATTTTGATATGCAGGTTTTGTGTCCACGTCTGCCATTGAATCTTTGCGAAATTCATCGAATACACCCTGCGATTTCACTTCATGCAGAATTCTATCTTCAAATTGTGGATCCAGATGTGAGTTCATTGGAGGATTCTGCATGTTGAATTCCGATTTTAAGCAAAATGGTGATGATTACCACTTCCTGGCGTTGATATGTGAAATAATGTGAAATAGCGTTGATCTTGTTTGTACGCTTGTGAAAGAAAAAACATTTGACAACTAGAGGTGATAAATAAACGATAATACTATCGCTAGTTATAGATAGTTGCACACTTAGGACTCCTTTATGTAAAGATACAACTGCATGAATCACTTGACGGCGGATTATTAAACCCAGTTAATGGATTGCGAAAATGTGTTTTTTTCTGTATAAAGGCCGAGGCATTGGTGCGGTAGTCGTATCGCTGTAGTCGTGTCCTTAACGTAAGAGAAAAACCAACATGCAATTGGTCGGTAAGGTTACGTTACAGATAGTAGCACCAATAATCGATTACATTGTTTCTCATAAGGTTGGTCAAATCAGCTGTTTTATAAGGTTACCGATACGTCACCTCTGCCCCCGACTTAAAATGTTATAACTTAACGGACAACCTTGATGCGCACTAAAGCGGCAAATACACTACACGAACATTTCCGTGAACATTCCGCAATCTTGTTCGCAGCTTTGGCCATCCACCATACGAACTTTTGGCCGAACATTAGTTCTCTTTCAGATAGCGATGAATACGGACAACAATTGTGCTGCAGCAATATTGCTCGCTGTGGCAATTAAGCGTAAAAAAAAGAAAGAAAATCGCAAAAAAAGAATTTGGTGCAAAGAATGGAATGTATCCTTTGTGGCATCAGGATCTACTTCTTTTAATTTTTCGATTATAGTTGCATAATCATTATTCTTTTTAATTCTATTACAAAAATCTTTGCTTTTTACTTGCCACAATGATGGCAAAGATTTATACATTTCAATAAATTCACTCAGAAATTTTTTATTGTCCATTTTACTTTTCCGCGCACGTCTGTTCCGTTCAGAAATTACTACGATTATGAGCATACACACACGAACAGTTCGCCCAAATGTTCGCCAAAAATTAAAATATTTTGATTTTTGGCGAACATTTGCGCGAACTGGCAAACACCACCATACACGAGAGAAAAGTTCGCAAGAACATGACATTACGGGAATGTTCGCGGAAATGTTCGTGTAGTGTATTCGCCGCTTAACACATACAGACGTCTGGTTGATCAGTGATAGTTCATCTGACACTCAGGGCTGAGTTAGAACGAACGGCATACACACGTACAGGAAGAATTCTGATGACTTACTACCTGAAACTTGAGAATCAGCTAAGTTGCCACTCATCAAACAGTTTTCCTGTAGGGTACTAAAGCCTTTTGCTATATTTTAATTAATTTTGAAAGAGGAATCAAAAGAAACTAGACTGTGTTAGATTTTTTAAGAAAACGAACGTGTTATATATGCACATTTTATAATACCTTAATACAAAAACAGTTCTGCAGCGAGATTCTGGAAATCAATAAAGCCTAATCTCGATCGCCACAAATCTCTTATTGCATTTTGGCAACTTTTTGAGGCTTTTGTGACTCCACATTTGCTGACTTTTGTTTTAGTATAACTGTGAAATTTTTCTTTGTGAAATTTTACATAACAGCTGATGAATTATCTTTCAAATCTGACATTTCTCTGAGCAATATTACTTGTGTGCTGTAACATTGCGTTTTCTCTATTCATTTCAGTACTTGACTTATGTAACTGCAAATCGATGACCTTTAGATCGATTCCGTAATTTTTTTAACGGCAAGCGTTAGCGTTAATGGCTTAAGCAGATACAGTACGTCAGCGTCGACGTATCTGTCATACGTCAAACTTTAGAACCAAATCGACTTTGCCGTGTTTGTCGTATCGGTTGCTACCTACACAAACACTTGCATCCTACTCAGCTGTCAGTTGTTTCAACGTATTGGCTTAAGCAGAATCAGTACGGCGATACGTTGAAAAAACTGACAGCTGAGTAGACGAGAAGTGTTTGTGTGCGTAGCGACAGATACGACGCATACGGCAAAATAGAATTTGCTCTAAAATCGACGTACGTGACGTAACTGATGTATTGCCGGACTTATTCTGTTTGAGCTATATCGCCGTACTGTATCTGTTTAACCCTTTCGGTTATTCTATGCCGTATGGCATAATCTCATTTCAGTGGCTGTTTTTTGGACTAATATTAAAGTATGCATTTTGTTTTAAATTTTATATTTCTCTCTTAAGCTTTTTTTGTAAAAATAAGAATTAAAAGTTTTAAAGCCTGTGTCCTGTAAGTTGTTATAAATAAAAGATCAAGTGTCTGTCTTTAATTTGGGTTTTTACAAGAAAAATTCACATCATAATTTTAATATTTTTATTATAAAAAATATAAAATTTTTTCATAACTTTTTGTACTATTGCCGTAAATGGAATAAAAAAAATTAAGGTCATCGGATAGTTGAGTAAGGCTGTACGATTTTTTCATGTCATACCATGCCATACGGCATACATTTTACCCGACGGAAATAAAACATCGCAGCCACAGCATTCTTTTTAAAAATTCTCTACCAATAAGCAGTGAGGCATTCGCTTATCCCTTTTGATTATTCGATGCCTTATGGCATAGTCTTATTTCAGTCGTTTTTTTTTGAGATAATATTGTATTTTAGTGTTAAAAGCCCTGATAATGGTGATATAGCCATACTCAGATAAAACTACATTCTGGGAATCAATGTAACCTATTAATGGTGTCATACCATAACTTTAAAGCCATAACCATACCATAGGCAACCAATTGAATTTTGGTTTTTCTGCCATATTCATAAACAGCTGATCGCTGTCATTCAGCGAAGTGGAAGGAATTTGTTGTTTGTGATGAAGTTTACTATCAACTGGCAGGTATTGCCAGCTGCTTATGGTTATGGCACCAATAATCGATGATAACAGATGTGGTTAAGAATATGGTATGATTATGACTATGGACATATTAAAAGGAAGTTTGTCTGCGCTAGTCGTATCTTTAACGTAAAAGGAAAACGGACATGCTATTGGTAGGTAAGGTAACGTTACAGATAGTACCACTAATAATTGATTACATTGTTTCTCATTAGGTTGGTCGAATCAGCTGTTTTATAACGTAACCGATAACGCATCAATGACTCCAGCGTTAACGAAAGTTACAGAATCGTGCTACTGGGTACCACTATAGCATCAAACTAGCTCATTCCATTCGGGCTCCTGGCAATTACATATATCTACGATAAATCTAACGAGAGAAATATGCTTCCGTTACACGGCTACATATTAAGGTCACAGAGAGCAGGTGATGAAGCCGAATAGAGGTTCTATCATTTAGTAAAAAAAACTACTCCTGACCACTAGTGCAGACCTAACCAGGACATATTGTTACTTTGAACCGTCTTTATGCTAATATCCGAATTTAGCTGCAGAGTAGGGGGTCGATCCTCTGATTAAGAAAGAGATGCGAAGAATATACGCAAAGTACCAGAACACACACCGACCTCGGTTCCGGACACAACTAAATCGTCCCTACGGCAGTTGGCCTCGTACCACAAGGCACTGTAACCGGATTTATATACCTACGGCATAGTACTGCCAATATCAGTGTAACCTTCTTTCGTCTGTCACAACAACAACGTTTTTTCGATGTCGATTCTTTAGCTTGTGTTTTCTCAAAAATTTCCGTTAAAGAAGATAACTGGAGTAGGAGATCTAAACGGCACAGAAATTATGTCTTATACTGGTAGATGCGCGTGCACTCAGAAAAAAAACAAGAATTTTCGTACTTGAATCAAGTACAAATCAAGAATTTTGGTCACAAAAGTAGGGTAATCCCGATAATTCTCATCCGAAGTACTAAATTCTTATTTCAAGAATTTTTTTTTAAGACCGAAAATTCTTCTTTTGAACCCGTTTTTGTCCATATTTAAGAACGTTTCGCTGTTTTTCAAATACTTCTTAAAACAAAACTAAAAATTCTCAAGTCAAAATCGTTGGAATCTCAATCTGAATCTTATTTGTTCTTAAATTAAGTCCTTCAGTTCTAGAATAAAGAATATTATGCCATACCATGGCCCATGGTCTCATCCTCCTAACAAGTGGTTTTATTTTATTTCGATATTTGCCGATGGTATAATAAAAAAATACCACAAATCTTCGGTCAACGTTTCTCTCCAATACACCAATTTTCACAAATGAGGACAGGTATTCTTTGGATTTCTAGGCTGGCATTATTTTCGGTGGTTTACAAATAGATGGAGTGCTTCATAGTTTTAAATATAAGTGCAAATATGTATTGCTAAATCTCAAAAAAGAAAATAAAAAAGTAAAAAAGTGATCAAAGAAATCTGTCTTTGATAATACGAAAGGGAAAAATTAGAATAAAAGAAGCGAAACTGAAGGTATTCTACTGTCTATTGTTGAATACAAGTAATCATCAAACTTGGGTAAAGCTCACCTTAAGTTTACTATAACTCCTATGCGATAGTTCCTGTTCTCATCAACCTACGGTTAACAAAGAATACATATATGTATTGTTTTTGGTATTACCGAAAGCCTCGATCGATGTAATGTTTCACATTTAAGGCAAATAACTCTACTGTCCAGGGCAAGTCAGGGGCTTTATTAAAACGAAAAAATGCGTTTAAACACTTTTTTTCGAAACAATCACCCACTTCCGTCCAACAAGCAAAAACAAAATATAATAATTAAGAAACAAACGAAAAGTCATAATTATGAAACCAAAATAAAAATAAACCAATGGCATTGCACTCAGCAATAACACAAAGCCAACTGAAACACGAGAAGAAGCGGAACGAAACTTGTTACTGCACTTTGATTGGTTGAATGGCAGCCATTTTCCAAATAAACCATTTCTGTACACAAGCAATGTCTGTGCTGGCTAACGGAACGTGAATCATGAAGTTGGGTTGGTTGAATGAGCAAATAAGCAAATTGTGATGGCATGTACATACTTACAAATGCAACAACAATACGAGTACAGTGGGTACACAATTTGTTTGCTCATCAACGCGTCATGACACGTCGGCTTACTGTTCGTTGATGTGTTGAGTGTTTTGGTTTACAGTTAATTATATGAGGAAACCAGTCAAACGGAACCAGTCGAGTGGTAGATTCGCACTCTGTTTATTCCGCGTTTCGGTAATTTCGCGACGGTAATTAATATCAGTTGCAAAAAACAAAAAATCTACCACTAATGCAAACACATGTGTGCAATAACAAAAAATATACATATATGTATGAATATATAAAATATGTATGCATACTAAAAGCTGTTGTTTCTTGTGTTTAATTAAACAATAAAAGAATAAATAAAAACAAGTGTTGTTATTTCAAAACTGCCTGAGAAGTGAACAACGCTTGGGAGAGTGCAAAGTGAATGAATATCAAGTGGAGCGTCCCTCAATGAAAACAAAATGTTACAACATCAACAACAATCACAGGTGCCACAAGGCTACTACGACTACAGCCAAACCTCGGATTCTTTAAATACAACACCATTTTCCGTAAAGGATATTTTAAATTTGGTCAACCAGAATGAAGCCTACGAGGTTTTTGGCACGCTTGAGAGGTTAGTTTGACAAATGCTTGGATTTTAAACTTTGGAATAGGGTAAAACCGGGATAGATGCCCCACTTTTTGGAAAAGCTGCCTAAATTTGAAAATATTAGTTTTATTTGCATAACTTTTTTTAATATAGCTAGTTCAATATTTTAACTTTAATTATTTAAATTTTGGTTTACTTATCTTACACAGTTTTTCCAGAAATTAGTTTTTCCTGAAACCTTCTCTTTGAGGGATAGATGCCTACCTTAGGGATAGTTGCCCCACCATGAAAATATTGCGAAGGATAGATGCCCTTTATGGCATGTAAGCGAAAAACACAAATCGAACGCAACGTTTGTAGTTCTACCCCTACTCAAAACCATAATAAATTAAACATGTTGGGTTTTTAATCTTTTAATTACTATTATTAGAAGATACCTAAATCTAGTATAAGGTACATCAATGGCCATACCTACCTTATTAAATTGAAGCGTTTGCTTTCAAGAATTGACATGCATTTTTATATATGTTTATTAAACTCAATTTCATAGGTACGTGTTTATTTAGAAAAAAATAAAAATTATATTTTTATAAAAATACATTTTACATACAATCTTACACTCAAATAAAAACTACTTAGTAAATCTATAGGAAACTAGAGGCAGCCAATAGTTAGATAAACGTTTATTATATCCCTTTTTTGTTTTTTTAGCAGCATATCGTCGAATTAATTTCCTCGATGGAATCCCATATTTTTGGGATAATTCGTTTATCCCCATCGTATTTTTGTTCATTTCGTCGAACGCGGCCTGCAGGCTTTCTGTAGTCCCTTCCTTTTGTACTTTCGCGGCATAATTTTGCTGAAAACTGTTAAAAGTCCATAAAGTAGTACATAAAACATAAATCAGACTCCAAAAGTATGTAAAAAATATATACTTACTCCTTTGTGATTCATGGAGGGATAGATGCCCTTAGGGGCATCTATACCTCGAAAAATCAGGGCAACTATCCTTTTTGACAGGGATAGATGCCTACGAATTTTTTGAATAAATTAGAAACAAAAAAACATCTATTTTTAGTTAGATGCAGTCTCAATGAATCAGTTTATTAAGGTACTAAAAAATATAATGGAATTTATTACTACTTATAAAGTTATACAAAGCACAATACTTACCTTTAAAACTTTTATGGGTATTTCAATTTCGTCGCAAACAAAATGTTTCATACTAACAAAACGCGTGTTCACTGCTCGAAGCCCTTAGATAACTAAAATGCGCTGTGGCTGCGGCTGCTAATTATTAAATTAATTGTTAGTCACGAGCTCGGGAAGTCAGATTTTTTGAATATGGGGCATCTATCCCGTTGGGGCATCTATCCCGGTTTTACCCTAATTAAGGATTATCTATAAAGCTAATTTTTGCAATGGATAAATCTTCATATATACATAACAATGATTAGGAGATTTAAATAGGGTTGTGGAGGGACATCTCTATCTTTTGCAACATCTTATGTCGCAGTTATCTTCGTGGGGTCGAATAATCGGTGGATCACCTGTTTGCAAGTCTTTTTTGTATATCCTCAGAGGATATAAGAGGAGGCTCTTCACTTGTGTAAGCTCAATAGGTAAATTTTGGCTCGTTTAAACCGTACTAGCTCATCATGGGTCAGTTTATGCAGTCGCAGTAGCAACCGAAAAATAAAACTATTCAGCTTTTTTTAAAATAGTATCTAGATCTACTATAAAGACAAACTGGTTTACGATTCCACCAATCTTGAAAATCGGGCCCCCTCCTCAGTAGGAAAAACACGCCCAAACGATAATGAATTCACCACCCTATTTATGGTCTTTACCGTGTACTTCGGATTAGATATAAGCTGGGCCTTCTTAAAAATTCCCGTCGTAAAATATGTAGTAGAATTTTACTCTCGTCGTTTTACTGTAAAATATTGCGCTATGCATTTGGGATTATGGTTTAAACAATTTGTCGGTAAATGGGAGCACATGTTAAACTTGTTTTGGCCCACGATTTTCGTTCATATCTTATCATTTTGAGATGTTTGTGATCATTGCACAGCTGTATTTCGGATTCTCGCAATTCTCGAAAAGATTTACCACTTTTAGGCAGTTTTCAAAATATGTAATTCTTTTTTTCTCAGTGCAATGCTTGGGCCACCTTTTCTAAAATATTTTAATAAAAAAGTAAAATAAATATTTACGTATTGGCTAGAAGAACTGAAGCGAAATAAACGTTGAAGATCGATTTCGGAACCAAGACAGAAACTTGTTACAAAACTTTTTTCGGGAACATAACTATAGGTATACACCAATCAATCTCTAGCTCAGCCTTAATATCCTCGGATTGTTATCGCACCAAATTATTATTTATTTATTAGTATAATAAATATTGCTGCTTCCCACAAGTGCACGTTTATATCTAAGTCCCCATAACATCTTAAGTAAAACTTGGTAGTCATACAAGGCGTATGAAAGTAGCTTTAAGCATATTCCTTTACTCTTAATAAGAAAATTACATATGTACATACATACCTATGTATATAGTTGTTCAACCTAATCCGAGTTGACTTGTAATTACCTAGTCACTGCTTAGAACTGATATGAGTTCCAGTCTATAGCGACCGACATTCCTGGAAACCGCGCTACTGGCGTGTTAGTGAGGAAGGCCCCAGAGCAATCAGAGGAACACCATTCTAGGAGCATCTCCTCCGCTCTTACCATGACTAAGGTCTGCCTCCTACGTGAATTCGAGAAAAAGGCAATTCTAGATGAACTAGGGAAACGGCATGCTAGGTGTCCAGGCAAAATTGGGAGCACATGCTAAACGCATGGGGTCCATTCAAATTTCTTCTTTCGCAGCCGTAGCGACGAGGAGGAAATAGAAAGTGTTGAAGGCTTTCTCTACAACTGTCCAGTACTAGCCAGGACCCAGCTGGAGTGGCTAAGCAGGTGCCTATTCCCTAGTCTAGCGGAGCTAGTCTTTACCAAAATCGGAGATATTATTCAAGTGGACAGAGTAGTTCAATTAGATACATGAATTTTTAAAGGTAGAAGGGACTCAACCTGCTCAATGGTATCATGATGGGCAGTCGGCCTAAGTGCGCCTCTCGCCTATCCTTATTATAATAAAGTTTCTCAAATTTATTTTGTTGACGACATACATATGTATGTACATGGGTTAGAATATGCAAGGAAGGGATATTATCAAATTCACTTCATTAAGTACAAAGATAATTAATGTACATATATGGCAACCAGCATACATACATACATATGTACATACATATATCGCTTACAAATTTCAACCTTCAATAAATAGAATTTCCAGAAATAACGATAAAGTATCAGTTGTCATTCACATAAAAAAGATGGTCCAATTTACCTGATGATTTCCGCTGATTGGAGTATTCAAAAGCAAAGAAGTTGAATACTCCGAGATGGATTACACGCTGAGAAAAATTTCTTTAATTTTTACTACGCAGCACTTTAAAGTTGGTCCAACTCCAAAATTTAATAATTTTTGTTATTTCATTTTATATTTTTTCAAGAACGACATAGTAGAAATTGGAATTTGAAAGACACAACATAAAGTACGTATCTAAAATTTAAAGAAATTATTATAATTTTTGGTCGACGCATCTGATTATTAGTATAAGCTATCTAAAATTTAATGATCATTCTTCATACCTTCTAACACACATAGCAAATATTACTATGGTCATAATGAGTTTTCGTTTATTCTTCTTAAAAACTAAAATAATGATTTATTGAATGATTGGTATGCAAATTATTTTAAGTTTTAAAGAAGAATTTTTTAAAAGTGAACAAAAATTAGTAAAACTTAGTAGGTAGTTGGTGAAGAAAAAGTATTAGAATATATCACATTTTAATATTTTGGTGTATTAAAAATTAAAGACTATAGAATTTCCTATTCTATTCTTCAATTTTTAATAAACGTTCAAACCTTGTTAGTATTTTACAGTAATGTTTATTATAATTTAATACTTTTTCGAATATTTCTATAAAATTTCATAGCTTTTCATTAATTTTTAAAATATTCTTGCTGATATTTCTCTCCGTGTAGGTGATCAATTCGCTGATAGGAGAAGTTTTGCTGCTATTAATACTTTTATTATTATTTCATATTCAGAATTAAACGTTTCTGTAACTCGAATACGATTGTCAAACAGCCATAAAAACAACAAAATTATTTGAACTTGAAGCCCAGCAATTTAAATTTCAAAAATTTACGAATGAAAAGCATTGTATTCAATTGTGATTTTTAAACCGTCAAATGAAAAGATATTATTAGGCATATTTTTTTGCAAAATACAAATTTTCATTTCAGTTAAATTAAACATAAAAGTTAACACTTTTTTGTTTTTCAAGTTTTCGTGCATACCTACTTACATTTCGATAATTGCAATCTATTTCGATTCTTTCATACAGTTAGAATGAAGACTTATGTATGTAGTAACCACATCTTAATACCTTGTACGCTAATCACAACTAGGTATAAAAGCAACCAAAGCAACTGGGTATAAAAGCCAATCATAAGGCCTGAAAGAAAACAATTTTATGGCGAGTATTTCCAATACATTTTCATTATTATCATACATTTCTGCAAAATGGAAATATTTAGTTTATTAATTTTCCTAATTTCGAGCCAAAATCTTGAAAACATGATTTCAAATAATCCAAGAGAGGCAGTCAGCTACCTACACCAAGACAAGACATTGTTTCACCGTTCTATTCCTACTATTTATTTACATTTAATAACGCCTTATGAAAAACAATTTTCGAATAATTTCCTAAGAAAATACACAACATCGCAGAGTCTGTGTTTTTATAGGCTAAAACGGATGCACAGAAAAATATGTGAATACATCAGACCACAACTAAAATCAAACCAAACCAGTATAGAGTGTGGTAAGAAAAGAAAGGCCTGTTAAGGTCTTTACTTTCAAAAAAAAAAAAAAAAACAGAAAAAAAGTAACTAAAGATGAGCTCGAAGAAGAGCGTCATGAAAAACGTCCTACGCAAATATGTCTGTCTGTTTGCATTTGATGCTCTGATCATCATCGCACTCACATACTGCATCAACATGGCTCATCTTGCGAAGACCAAAAAATTTGTTATTATTTGAAATTCATGAAATTTGTTGTTTTTTTAAACTCAGCAAAATTTTGTCAAATCATCGAAACAGTTTTTTTTTTTTTGTAACCAGCAAAGGCATGTGCACACAAATGCAAATAGGTGGTTAAATTTTCTTCTCATTTCGTATTCACTAAATTGTTGCTGACACATTTTTTTCTTTTACTGTTTTGAAACGAGCTCAATAGAAAGTTGGATCATGGGCGCCTGGGTAGAAGATGATGACGGTCTTTGTGTTTCGAGTTTGTCGTGCAGGAATGCAACTCCGATGTAGGTAACACATATGTATAATAGTTTCTATATGTATGAGTTTATATACATATGTATGCACATTAGGGCGGTCCTTAAAATTTAAATAAATTATTTTTTCCCGTATCACCCTGTCAAATGTTGATACCACGATTAAAGAGATTACTTTGCACTTAGATTACTGTGTGTCACGATTTAATCGTAAACTGAGGTTTTTATCTGATATCGTTGACTTTAGCGATTTTGGGTATTAAAAAGAAGAAAAATAAAATTAGTTTTTTCAGCCTCTGAACGCAGGGGTTATGGCTTTGGAAATTTACTTTAAAGGAGCCACCCTAATGCATGCACATAAATTCGTTAGCTTAAGTCAAAATGAAACAATTTGTATCTTTTCTTAAAAATTCCCACAGTAAAAATTTATGAAAACATTTTTTATAAAAGTGCTCGGGTTGATTTTTCATACTCGACCCTCCAGAAAACGCCCCAGTATCGCTAAAGCGGAACAGCTAACACCCTACTTAAATACATATATAACCTTCATGCAAAGTTCTTAAATGGGTCTCCTATGTCGACTCAAAATGTTGTAAACTGTATGGATATGCTTTCCCATACGGGATTTTTAAACTTATTGAATTAGTCCAAGATATGGAATAAAGGTTCAGCAGACCTCTTCCAGGTAATGATCATGCATCAACTTCACATACTCTTTGGAAATACTCAAATTGTACTCTGCCAATAGGAGCTAAAGGAGGAAGTCCTAACGGTAAAACATTCAGACTTCGTTGGTTGGTCGAGTAATTGAAATATATATTCTTGGAACGTGTATTTTGTCTTTTGCGACATTATCCGCTCCGAAAAGGATGTTCTCCTTGTTAACCACTAATTCCAGTAGCGAGAAGGCAGAACTTAAGTGGGCTCCATCAACGTTCGCAAGCAACTGTCGGCTTCTGTAATGGATGTGACCTCTAGAGCTGGGCATTAACCCTGCCCCGTACTGTGCACTCAAAACCTTTTTTTGCACAGTAACAAGTTGTTTGGCAAAATTAGCTCAAAAATACTCGCCTAAGATTCTAGGATACGGCTGCCCTTTGTTGGAATGAATCCGGTATGTTTCAGTACTAGCAACTTTGGGCACAAGCCCGACTGGCGCAGGAGTGAATCTTGTGGTTGTGCATATTAGTCGCCTCTTCACACTGCAGGTGAGAGATTTCTATGAGCTTGTTGTTCATGGGTCCAGCCTTTGTGAAGATACGCTGGTAGTGGTACGCCTGTATCTATCATCTCTAATTTAGGTAAGACCACGAAGACAACTGCCCTGCGAATTTGTGAACAAACTTCTTAAACCTAAAACAAATAAAACCATTTTTTTGATGGTCTCATTTTACTTGTGACTGCCTGTATACCTAATGCATTCATTTGGATTTTCGAATTCGTTCAAGGAAGCTCATGTTGTGACCACTATCCACACATGCAGTATTTGAGTTTTATTTGTCACATATGGGAATCGTATGGCCTCTAACTGGACTATCGACTGTGTCCAGTTTAACTGTGCTGTCTCGCCGCAGTCCCATAGAGTTTCGAAGATCTTTAAGATTTTAGCCAAGTACAAGTCGGCGGGACTTTGCGAAATTTTCTTGTTGCATCGCTGTTTTTCATATATCGGTGTCGCGCTGTGCCCACACATGTTTATGCACTCCGCTCTGTAGGCATATTTGTACGTCCACATGCCCACATATGTGTTGCATTAATTTAGCCAACGGGGGGTGGTGACAATTTTTAAGTCCTTTCCTTTGTTTGGCAATTTGTTTTTTTTGTTTCTTTATTAAATGCCTATTTCCGCTCGCTGATTTCCTTTTCGTTTTCTTCCATCTCACATTACAGTCCTATGCACAGTGTTGCAACTCCCGCATCTTGCGTCAACGATTATGACACACAACAAAGTTACCAGGAGGCACTCAGCTCGACGTCAGCTATGTCACAGCTACAAGTACCGATGACAATGACAGCAGCAGCATCGGCATCTGCAGCAACAATGGCAGCGGTGGGTGCATCAACTACCGGTGGCTATCAGTATCCTCCTCATCCGCAACAACATCACCATGCCCATCATCCGCCTCATCCAGCTTTTTCTGATTATGCCAATGCAACACACTCACACCCAGTCACTGCCGCCTATCCACCACATCTTCATGCGCACCCACATCCACATCCACACAGTCATCCAACTGCACATGCGCCGCTCCCGCCGCACACACATCATACTCACACACATCATGTTCCGCCTTATCAACATTACGGTGCGATGCAATGGTATGTACCAACTCCTTCAATCACCAATGGCACTACCATGTGTGGTCCTGGTGGTAGTGTGTCACCGGGCGCATCCATTTATGGTGTACCTACAACACATCCATCAGCAGCATACAACTACAATTATCAACATGCGGGCGATGCTTATGTGAATGGTGGAATTGGTAGCACAGAAATTGCTAGTAGTAAAAGTGATTACACTTCCACGCCTTATGTGACGCCATCGCCCACTTTGGATCTAAACAACTCAACTGAAATGGGCGATCTACAACAACATTCGAATACATCATCAAATTTCTCAACAAAATTAACGGCGCTACCATTGAAAAGTAATGGCAGTGGTAAAACCTCAATCCCAACTCAACAATCGCTGCAGAATTTAATGGATACCGCCTCCAGCAATACCACATCCATGCAGCACATATCAAAAAGCAGCTGTGCAACTAATCTGAATGGGAGCTTGTGCGCTCGAAAGGATGGTTTGGAGAATATGTCAAGATCCAGTGAGGGTGTGACAGTAAACGGCGGCAGCGGGGATTGTGGAACAACTAAACGCAGTAAGTGTTTACTAATTCTTTTTTTAATCTAACCATTATTTGAAAATACAAAAATCTCCATAGATTGCAGTAATGTGCTAAGATTTTTTTAGCAGTCAAAATCTAGAATTAGTGATCAATTCCTTTTTCGAAAAGATGGTTAGTTATTATTATTTTTTCATATAATTTATCGTAAATTCTGAAAGTTTTCAGTCAGAAGTCCTTCCCTCCATGTAGAAATGAACCTAGGTCAACCCGTTGATTGTTGATTTTACCAAAAACAATCTAGTCCAGAAGTAGTCGACAGGTAGCCCGGTGAATTCTATCATTAGCTAAGCCAGGTTCACGGGATAATTTTTATAGCAAAGTTCTCAGCAACCGCTTGCGCTATCAAAAAATCTCTCATAGCCCCTAACTCTTGTTTGTTATATTCAGACTTTTAGCTTCACTACCGGTCCTAATAAATGTAAAACTGTATTTGTTCTTAAACTAAAACTTGATGTGGAAAGTAGGCAAGAAAAACTGTAATGAAAAAGTGCTCGGTTGTTTTACTATGCGGCTTGAGGTTTTTCTTTATCAGTTGGAGTTATTTCGACTCGAAAATAGCTCTCGTAAAGCATATACAAACTGAATAAAACTTCTTCTCTGATCCTTTAAATTTCTCTCTTTTATTTATTCAACAGAAGACAACTCTCAAGTAACTTCATCCCGTTCGGAGCTTCGTAAAAATGGCAAACCACGTTGTAAGCGCAAACCACGCGTTCTCTTCTCGCAAGCTCAAGTGCTAGAGTTGGAGTGTCGCTTTCGTATGCAAAAGTACCTGACAGGCGCCGAGCGCGAAGTTATTGCCCATAAATTAAACTTGTCGCCAACTCAAGTCAAAATTTGGTTTCAAAATAGACGTTATAAATCGAAACGTGGTGAAATTGATGGCGATATGCCCACGGTCAAACTGAAAGTAGATAACACAGCTAACATGATGACGGCCGGAGGTGTTATGTGGGGTCAATTGCATCGTCAACATCAAACGCTGCCACAACAAACGGCATTACAAGTGATGCATCATTCCTAACAGGAAACTATTATTGTTTACCACAACAAATTTTTGTGGGTATACTAGGAATATTGATCTAAACTTATGAGGGGTGGCTGTAAAATGTTTACTTTATAAATTATGGGATTATATTGGGGAAAAAGCATATCTCAAATCAGCGGCGGACCTAGGGGGGTGATTTTAGGGTCAAAATCCCCCTTTGAAATCCAAAAAGTCATACTTTTTAGGAAGTGAGGATTAAAGATGTCCTCGAAATTTCATTAAAAGAGGTGGGTACCAAAATCCTGAATCCACAACTGTATCAAACTACTAAAACATTAAATAAAAAACAAACTTTGCTTTTTTATGTTTTGCCACAGATTTATCAGAAATTCCTAGGTCTCCAACATCAAATCAATCAATCAATGAACTTTAAATCAGTGCTTTAACCAAAGCTTAAAATATATTGGCCCATAATCATAGTCAAATTTAAATTGAGTTTCATCTACTTAAACACGTTTCTAAAATAAACATCATTTTATGTCTGTCATAGTCAACTTAAAGCAAATTCTATGTCTAAGACAGAGTTTCAATTTTAAAAAGAAGAAGCATTCTAAAATCATGGTTTGTGTCTATGGTTGTGCGCTTACACCAAACTCGAGTTTGGCCTTTTTTTGCTTATTATATGGTTCGTGAATAAAATCGTTGACACAGGGTGACCTTGATAAGCATAAAAAATTTCTTTTAATTTTAGCTAAAATCTTTGCTTAATATGTCTGTGATTGACCAAAATTTTAAAATGTGTATTAAGTTTTAATTGTAACGCGTTTATTAAATAAGGTCTATGATTATTGGTCATTGTGTTTCAAATACCGTCGGGAACCTATTCTTATTTGCTGCAGTGATGTGGTTGGTAGTTGGTACGTACAGGTGTGTTCACTACAATATTAGTGAAATTAAGTTCGAATAAATAAGAAGAAAATCCAGTTTTAATAATTTTCATTTAAAATATAGCAATTCCATAACAGAATCCGCATTAAAAGAAATTTTAAAGTTTACACAAAGCTCAGGAGAGTTAATTAAACTTAAAAAGTTGGTCATCAAAATCCTAAAATTTCTTTCCCGAATTTGTAAATGTGCAGTTTTGTAGACCAATCAATTTTCAGAATTTGTTTCGAATTTTGTATTAAAAAAAATACCCAACATCCTTGACAAAAAAATTCTTGAAATTCAGGAAAAATTTTGAGGTACTTCTAACTTGCACATTAATACAACTACTCAAATTGAATGAGCGATAAAACTGCGAACTCAAAAACTTTCTGAAAACACTGCCAAAAAATATTGAAATTCTGGTGTAAATTTTTAAAAGCTTAATTAACTTTTCTAAACTTTGTGTAATTTTTGAAATTTTTTTGTATGTTGTTTCTGTTATGGAATTTACTATATTTTAAATGAAAATTATTAAAAATACAGCTTCTTTTTATTTCGGCGGACCATATCCAATTTAATTTCACTACTATTATAATGAACACAACTGTATGTTAGAATTTCAACATATCGGCCACCCTAAATCTCAGCAATAAGTCTTTAGTGCAATTTGAATTTATCTTTCATTACAATAAAGTTTCTCGCAGCTCGTGCAAAACGCTTCTGCTTAATATTTTGCCAAGTTTTATAATTATAGTATTATTATTAAAAACTGAAAGCTTGTAATTTACAGTAACTTTATGATAATGTGCGAAATATTGTACAAAACTTTTTCCGTGTAATTAGATCCTCTGCAATTTCTAAACATTACTAAAAAAAACATTATGAAAGAAAATGATAGCCAAGTACCTTGAAAATAATGTAAACAATATTAATATATAAGAATAAGTAATTAACATGAAAGTCGAATATTTACAATGAATGCATTTGTACAAGTAAAAAAGCGTTAAAATAATTAATTTTGTAAATAAAATGACAATAATTGACATTGGTCAAAGAAAATTAAGAATAAAGTGCCATTAAACCAAAATATATATATATATATTTATTGCCCGTAGACTTTATTTAAAAATCTAAAGACTCTTTCTCGCTCTCTCTTCATCTCACTCCCCCTCTTCCTTGTTCCCCTTGCTGTATTATAGCTATGCTTTTCCTACTTTTCTCCCTCTCTTTCTTTCTCATTTTATACCTTTCCTTATCCCACTGCAATACTTCAAAAATTGAGCTGGAGAATTTTATACCGAAACCCTTGGCGTTTCAGACAATTGAAAGATTTATTTTATGTTCGTGTTTTCACTGGAAATATAAGGAGTGCTCTATCAGCTATTTCGATGGAACTTCCGACGGGAGAAATGTAATATATCATGAGGGAAATCAATGGGTTTAATCGGAATTTGTTTGTAAATTTCGATAAAGTCAATAGAGACTACAAAACTCTCTTACAACGGCAACTCCGGAATAGATGATAGATCTCGGAATTCTTGTTGTAGTTTTTTTTTTAAATAAACCGAGTTTTGACGTTACTTTGTGTATACAAATTTGATCTATAAACTGGTGAAGGAAAAGATAATGTACAGAATCGGAATCCTAAAAATGGATCTGTTTCTTACAGCTTCGGAAACCTAGAGTTAGAGAAATTATACATACATTTGGTTGCAAAAGTTGCAAAAACCAGATGTTATAAAGAGCGTTAACAAATTTTCCAAAAAGAAGAAAACGGTTTCTATTTGCATCAGCTTTTTAGCAAACATCAACATCATTTAAATAAATAAGGCTATGTTTCTGGAGCTTGGCGCTCTGCTACCAAATGGGTTCAAAAATCAGTTTGAAAAACACCGCAACCCAACCAACGGAGGGTGGGTTCAAAGTCGCGCTTCCTTCAAGGGAACAGAAACGGTAAATCAAAGCCTTACAGCGCAGTAAAAAAAGCTATTCATCTTTTATTTGAATTTGAAGCAACGTCAATTCTGGGCGAGAATAATATATCGTCGGCGACACTGCAAAAACGCGCGAAGCATAAATGCAAAATTATCGTTTGAGACTCTTTTTCAAAAAATAATTTAGAACGATCATTCTCGGCCTTAAAGAGAATAAAGATTTATCTCGGAAACACTATGGGGAAAGATTATCTCAATGGACTTGCTTCTTTAAGAACTCTCAAATTGATTTAACCGAGTACAAGATACTATGAACTTTTTCCAAAAACCCTCGAAAATTGCCGAACACAGGGGAACACCTTGGAAAGATATTCAGGAAATTTTTAATTTTCCAGAACAACTCAAAGTCGCTCATTCATTATATCGAAGGACACCTTAATGCACACACATAAACATACAAACGTTTTGTGTAAAATATGAAATCATAATGGTCTGGTAGTTTGAAAACAGCACACGAATAATTCAAAGCGTTTTGGCATATTGAACTGGGAGTCTGTTATGTGATTCCGAACTGTTTGCCAGTCTATCGATCCATTAGCGGTCACACAAACGGCAGACAACGGAGAAAACAAAGAATGAGAAAACAGTAGCGGATATGAATATGCCAAGATAAATTAATTTTTATCAAATGAAACGATCAATTTTCGAAAATGAAAAGCAACAAATTTACAACAACACATAACCCGACATATCTGCAGTGATGGCCTCTGTGATGGCAGAGAAGATGCAACAGTTTTTATTTAAACCTTTTATTTAACAATTAAACTGATATGAAGAGAATTGCAGCTAATGTACATGCAAGGAAGCTGCATATGGAGGGGGCGATAAAGTTACAACAAAAACAAACCGAGAATTGTTGTTTTATTTATTTTAGTTTTGATTTTGAAACCACAAGTACTTCCAGTGTGCCCTTCCGACTGGCAAAAGAAAATTCAGTTCATAAATAAGTGAATACTCAACTTAGCAGACATTTATGACAGACTAACAACAACAACAACAACAACCACTAGGCGATCCAAAGGCTTATGGGGACGAAATGGTAATGGTATCGCACAGAGGGCGGAGGGTCGCTTTGTTGCATGTTCAAAAGTCATATGGACGCGTGAGTGGTATCAATTACTCAATAAACATACGCCACTCACAAACACGCGCACCCACATAATAGATGCAAATGGGGATGCAAACGAACTTTATATACCCGGCTGTGCTTACGCACCTGTTAGCTGGGCAGTAGAAGTATATGGGATTCAAGTTGTTGTGGAAAAGAAGCGCACTACATAATTCCAACGGAGGCAAAGCCAGGCGCAAAGTGAGCATAATATAAGACTTTGGCGAATCCCTACAGGATCAATAATAATTTCCTGGTATTCGACGTGTAGAACGTACTTGAGTTATGGTGGACATCCTTCTGCTCCCTGCTAATAACGAGCAAGGAGCTGAACTCTTACCCCAATCTCTGAAAGAGAATACTGAAATCCCATCTAAAAAGTAATAAAGCAATGGGACGCCGGTCTGTTCAAACACGAGGGTCCAGATTTAAGTTTAAGTGTACTTTGATTTGATTCCCTGCTCTGGATACTTGCTCATATAAAGGCCATTCACACTTGACTGTAAAAGATGAGAATTAATAAATCGGAGGGCCTTGATCTAATAGAATAAAACGTGAACATCAAAAATAAATTCAGCCGAAAAACCCAACGGAATAAAGATCACTAACGCTTTCTGATGCTAGCCCGACAGAGTAAAAGTGATTTGATTGACGAACCATAGTCATCTCATCTGTTCTCCAAAAGAATTATCGCAGTTAACAGTATAACCTATTCTATGAGCTGACCCATACACTACTCGACTACCCTTGGGGAAAACCTTGAATCGGAAAGAAATATATTTATAACGACTTGGCTTTCCATGTCTTCCATTGGAGTCAGAAATCGTTCAGAAGAAAGGCCAACATGATCTAGACAGGAGACTTATAGTATTTTGGCGACTTACCTTTTGATAAAAATCATAGTCCACTGCCTTCTGAAACGGCGCTGCTGAGATCAAATTTAGAAATTCAAAAAACCGCCGCTATGTGTCTGACACCGTTGGGTATAAAGAACAACTTCAGACACTTTGATTTTTATATACAGGCATTCGGGTGCCGGGTACACAACTATGCGCCGGTGTCAAAAATTCATCAGTGCGGTTGCACTTGCCATACAAATATCGTGCATGCTATTCCTACTTGGGGGTAATACTGGAAGCAGCTGATTACACTTAAAGATCGCTTTCATTTTTATTTCACTGGTTTGACACCCATCGCTTTTGGATATAAAGTTTCACAATGAAATGATAAACAAAGAACAAACACACAAATTCGCAGAGTTGCTTATATTTGAAGGAGGTTGTGGTGGAAAATCAAGGGTCATAGTTTAATTTTTAAAGTCTTTATTTGATATAAACTGTGTAGGCCAAATTTTAATGTAATTTTTAATGCTTCGCAGACTATTTGTACAACTTTTTTTACCACCTTCGTACGGCATCTGCAAACAGATACATAAATTGATGATGAGAAGCCTTCTATGGCAGAAATACACTCGGAGAGTTTACCAAATCACTGCTGAGGAGCGAACTCGTTTTGAAAAAAAAAAAATGTTTCATACCACTTTTGATGCTACTTGTCCCACGGTTCGACCCTTGGACCTGCGGTATAGTGAGCCAGCAACAATACCGCTGCACGACGGATGAATTTTATTTCTATTAGTTATCTTAAGACTATCCTTTGCGGGATATGAACCCAAAACCCCGAGAAAGTTGCCATCAAGATCGATGCCTTAAATTATTTTCAAAACTAACATGTATCTAGTGTTTTATTTATTAAGAGTAGGTCGGAAGTGTGCAGAGCACGCGTTAATAGGGACGACCTTTAGTAAATTATTATTTGTTTATTATATTTAATTTACTTGTTCTATACAGAACTGGGAGGGCGCTGAGCACCTGTTACACCTTGTATTTATTCATTGGGGGTGAACACTGGGGGCTCTGAGGTAGAGGCGCGGGTTATTCAGCCATAAACAATATATTCAGAATATTTCATTAGCTGATTGAGAATTATAAAAGGGTGTGCAAATGAAATAAACGAAAAAAATTGCTTAAGTCCCTTTAACAGGAGTTTTTGAGACAAATGTAGGTAGGTTACGTGGTTTTGCGGAGCTGCAGTGCCACCGCAGATATTCCAAAAAAATGTACAGGAGGGATCTGTATGTATGCCTGTCTGTATGTTTGAGAGCGTATCATTCAAATACTGGCGAAACCGAATGCAAATTTTTTCGTTAAATTCCTAGGTGTCTAACTAAAAATTGAAGATATCTCTTATTACGATAACGCTACCGGTTCGGCGCTATCTACTTATTTGTGGACCAAAATAATAGAACGGAGTATAAAGAACGCAATTAGTCTCATTATAAATAGTTTTTATAGGTACGGAGTTTTTTCAAACTTTCAAATAATTGCAATAACTAATTTTGGTCCCAGTGAACAAGTAAACGAAACTCACTCTGAAAAATGCCGCAATTCAATCTTAAATCGACTTTGGTTGTTATTGATTCTTGTACCAAAATTTCGGAACATGAAACGGCATTTATCTGCCTAATCTTTTGCTTGGGGATGGCCTTAGTACAAATAGAACGCCCTCACATTGCTAAAACGATATGCAAATACACATATACACACATACATACATATATCTACAAATGTATAGATGACATGTATTACATTACATAAAAGCAACGCCTCATGTCAATACAATATAATCAATTGGACGTATAATCACCATCCATATCGACTTTTATTACACACATACACACCGACACACACAACGTTTAAGGATATTCACATTTAACAGCACAACCAATAACTCAATGCCTTCCTTACACTCATTTATAATATTCTAACAAGGACATTTTGTTGTTGACCACAAGGGCAGACGCTGTGGGTTCATATTACAAGTCGCCAGTATCAGGTTGGTACAAACATATACACACATACATACATATGTACATACAAACAACGCCGTATGCATAAATAATATTTGTAAGACTCGTGGCAGCGAAATCGCCAGAGACAAATACTTGCGGTAGCTCTTTGTCTCGTCACACTGGCGCTGTGTGGAGCATTTATTTAGGGAAAAGAGAAAGGCATACATATATAAGAAAATGTATATTTTTTCAAATATCGAAAAGAAAATGTGACAAAAACATACGAAAGTACATTTATGATATGGTATGGCGATACTCCCAAAAACGCTACTGTTGCCGTTTCTCATATTAAGGTATGTATTAAAAATATTAGGTTTAAATTATCTGAAATTTTCAAAATACACTTTATAAATCTTGTATTGAATCTTGACTAATAATTTTTGACAAAATTAGTTAAAATAATTTTACGGAAGAAGAAATTGGTGAAAGTTGCAAAGAATAAGGTTGGCCAATACATAAGTCCGGCACTTTGAATTGCACTTGGAGCTTTCCGAAATTACAAAGTTGTGTAGCGTATGGGCATTTTTTGTTCTTAAATTTTACCGATGAAAACAGTGAGCAGTTTCAATTAACAGAGCGAATGAACTGCAAGGCTCAATTATATGAAAGATTTCGAGTGTTTTCTGACCCTTTTTGTTGTAGGCGTAAAGAGAATTGTGAGAAAATGAACGCTGGAGAGCAGATGAGCGACAACGTTCACTTATTTGAATGTTTTCAAACATTTTCTGAGACTTTTTTTTTTAACTTAAAGGAAAATAAAGATCTCATTTTTCATGGACGTTTATCAATAGTCTGTGGAAAATAAACATAGCATATTTCATATTTTCCGCGCCGAGTCTTTGAAAGGCTTTGGTTTGTTAATCGTCGAGATCTGAAACTGCTCAGCTACAGAGAAAACCTCATCAGCCAAGTAAGGTAGATACAAAATAGATGACACAATTAATAAATAATTAGTTGACAGCGAATAGTTATTGTAAAGAATAAAGATAAGAATCAAAGGATATGAAAGCAAATTGTTGCTATGTAGCTCATAGGGCTAATTTAGAAAGTCAGAGCTGGTGACGGCAGAATAGTTAGGAGTGAATAATTGCGCAAAGAAATTATGACCCAAAAGAAATAAAAAACGACCCCAAATAAGCTTCAGAAAAACACCAATAAAAGGCTGCGAAAAGTGTTCAAAAACCCTCTGAGTGGATGAATGAAAGAAAAGCACCAATTAGAGGGCTCCGAAAGGCGTCTGAGAAGGCTCCAGAAACCCTCAGAATGGAGGAATAAAAGGCTCCGAAAAAGGTTCAGAAAAGCACCAATAAAAGGCTCCGCAGTTCATTTAAAAAGAGTCAAAAAACGCTTCAAATTCATCGAAATCGGACTCTTTTTTATGACATCGTTGGAGTGCCGGCGTAGAGCGATTTTTCGCTCCATTTGGGCTCTGAAAGAAGCTCATTTTGGAGAGTAAAGTTCTGAGAAATGACCGTTTTATGGCTCCGTAAGGAGTATTTTTTTGCACTTTTAGTTAGCTGGGATATGCCATCATATCACCAATTCTCTATCAAATACAGAAAAATGTGTACAACCAAAAAAATAGTAGTTTTAATCATCAGAGTATGAACATTCAGGAAAGTTAAAGAACATTAAAATTTGTGATATATGGGTCTAGGTATCTGTTTCAGCAAATATGTTTAACTTAGTGAAAAATGTATGCGAATGCAAATCTAAATTAAAACCCCCCCCAAGGCCAATTCCTGCGCACGGCCCTGGATCAGCCTGATTTCATCTTTGTATTTAGATCTACATCTACATACATCAGACCGTGTCTCACTAATCTTTACTACTAAGGAATATTACTGATTATTGTTATTTTTTTACATGTTTCTGTAAAGATAAAATTTGTTACAATTCCTCATAAATTTCTTCTTCTCATCTAATATTTGTACTATAAAATATCCCAACAAGCAAAGAAAATTTAAGATAAATGTTTAAGAAGCTTTCCGAAATAAATATTGAGGTTACGAAATTCTGATTTTTTTGTCTATAAAGCGATTGAAAATCAACGCTTTTTTAATTGAAACGACACATTGATAAAAAGCTTATCTTTGTTAAAAAATTATTACGAAACGGCTTGCGGGCGCTGCATTCTTCGCTCGAAATATATGAGAATGTCTTACGTGAATTGCCATCGGTTGTTGGGAGTGGTTGTAAGTAGTTTAACGGCCAATTTTATGTTCTGTTCTTAAGTTCCTACTTTTAATGTTCCAATCTGTATTTATTTCATCAGCTAATTCTCCATCTCTTTTCCCTCGACAGAGAAAGCGAAACCCTGAGTTATAGTAGATCATCCTAATTTGAACATAATTACACGATGGAGTGACTCATGCGTTCCACAAAATAGAAATCGTGTAACTATAACAGCCTTACTTCAATTCATGACCATCCAAATATAGAAGAAGTTATACAAAAATTTAGTGAGCCAGGCCATTCAAGTTTACAGCAGTTGACTGCGTTCATAGCGCGTTTGAAAAGTATTTGCGAAATCTGATGTTCCCAAATATAGTTAAAATTAACCTTATTACAAATGACTGAGCAAGACTTTAAATGTTATTCAATAAAATCAGAAAACCTAAATTTTAAATACGTTCCGTTTTTCAAATGCAAGTATTTGTTCTACTCCACGCCTGACACATTGAAAATTGGTGTTAAGTCATCATTTAAACAAATAAACTACAATATTGTAGACCTAGGAAAGAGCAAAGGTAAATACTCAAACATTTTGAATATGTGGGCACAAGAGCTTCAACTTGCTCCTAAACAACTGAATATCTATTGTACTAATATCTACTAGTTTGAAATAAATTGAAATTTAAATACGAAAGCATTATATTTTGCTTGCATCAATGTGGAGCTTTGTAAGCCTCTTAGTTCTCTGATCTAGACAATTTTTTTTGTTGGAGAAATGAAACAAGAACAGAAAACAGTGTTGTGGACTATAAATTGGGAAATGTTATTGTGAAATAAGTTTACACCCCTTTTTGGCAGCTCTCACATTTTTTGGCTGCAACCAATTTATTTCAACTAATTTCCTTTAAGACAGTTTCTCATGATCTAACACATAAACTTTAAATTATATTTTAAAAGTATATGAAAAATTTGCAAAATTTCGACGAATTTTCAAATTTTTTCTCATAATTTTTTCGAGTGTGCAAATTTGTAGCCCGTTCAATTTCAGGTGTAAGCCTTAAGTCCTTGAGAAATTCTGCTGATTTTTGGAAATTTTTTTTCCTCGGGACTTCTGGATAATTCATTTTTCAATTACATTCGCTCACTGTTTTTTTTAGACAGCGAGTAAGGGAAGAGTTCGCTTTGACAATAAGTTGGACCTTGCAGAGGAATTGTTCGAAGACATTCGGCACAAACAATAAATTCGAAGATAAATCGTTGAGTTCCTATACCAACAAAATATTCTAATGGACACCATATCGCTATGAAGGTAAAGCGGTTTCTTTGTTGCATTTGCGTAACCTCAAAATTAGGGCACCTCTTTCAACTTCTGTAAACAAACTAAATTTAATTTTTTTGACGTAGTGTATTCCCTTTTGCTCACATGCACATACCCAATAAGCAAAACAACTTTGCCATGATTTCGCTGTAGATAACTCATTAGCGACTCGAGAATTTTTACTTTCTCGGGTGGTATTTTTACTTTCTCGAATCTTCGGCGATTCGAGTTTTTCTGAATTATTGGCGAATGGTTAAAATGCTTAGTGCCGTTTTCGGAAGTTTCGGTAAGCTCTAACCGGGGCTTAACTGGAAGTGGTTTTCGAAAGTGTTTTTATTTTTCAAATATATAGAAATTCATAAACTAAAAACTGCTACCTTAACTTTACTATTGTCATATACTTCCTCAATAAACTCGAGAAAACAGTTTTCGCTCAAGTCCGAAAAATCACTCACAGGAAAATCTGAAAATTCGCCTCGAATTCAAGACGATAGATATTGTCATCGCTTTTGTGTTTATTGGGTATATGTATATCAAAAGAACAATATTAACGACTGTTTCAAGTGGAGAAATTTGTCATTTACATATTTTACTATCGCAAACATCAAGCAAGATCGGTAAAGATAAACTCCCATACATGCTGTCTGGCGTCATTGAATGGTTGGGAGAAAGTGGATGAAATGTATTCATTTTAATGGAACAAGTAATGACGTTTCTAAGCGCCACAATATTATTGTGCCAAAGGATCAAAGGCGTCGGCATCGGGCGCTGATATGTTATCCTTTTCAATGGAGGAAAATAAATATATCATGGAAATGGAAATAAACGGAATGTTTTGTAATAAGCAAATTAAGATTTATTAATCGGCTTCGTTTGAGGTATGCGACTTTAAAGGCAACAAAACTAGTTTTAACTTTTTGGATTGGAATTGTTTAGGAGACTTAGCCACTTAACGACACCAAGGGTCCCTGGAAAAACTCATTTCAAGACGGGATCTCTTCTCGACAGTTGTCGGGCACCCACCTTGCTGCCAACGAAAATTGTTGGATCACAAGTAGTTCAGCGTCGGTATAACAAATGTAAGCTCGACCATTCCGCCATCACAGGTGGCAACCCTTCAAAAAAATTAAGCTTTCTGGTACATCGAACTCTGTGAAACTTTCATGATAGGTTCAAGAGTAAAAAGCAAAATAAGGGAAGTACGAATAGCAAATTTGGATCTAGAAGAAAAGAAGAGAGTACAAATTGTTAAATGTAAGCGATTCTCATTTCAGCCGGGTTTGCCAGTTTTATATATAAAGATGTTCAGCTTTTTTGTCGTCGCCTAGAGAAATAAATTTATAATATTTAAGTAAAATCGTTCACATATGTACATACATACATACATATGTACATTTTAATACATTCATAAAGTGCACTATAATTGATTTTGTTTACAATTTTTTTGTTTTTTTTTTTGTTTGATTCGCTCCTATTAATCTAAGCCTTTGATTTCATATTCAAATCACATGTTTAGCAACGAATATGAATTTGATTAGTTTTAAAAACTTTTTGTTTGGGTAGCAATTCCATATGCTGCTTGACAAGCTGGCGTCAAGATCAAATTGTTGCCCAATTTGTGATCGGAAGATGTCAAGTGGATTTTTACTCATGTTTCCTACACAAACGTCCCCCAAACACCGTAAAAAAAGCAAACAATTTAAAGTTGTTACACTCATATTTATATGCATATGTATATATATGGATGTCTGTTTGTATATATAATATACAAATATGCACAAGTGTGCAAGTATTTACATATTTTTGACTAATGTACATTAGACTGTGACAGAAGTGAGACAGAGCAGAGTGTAAAAGAGTGGTCGGCGTTTTTTTTTATTTATTATTAATTATTTAGAATTGCTCTTTCATTCATTTTAAATCGCGAATAATTTACTATCACATTCAACCATCAACAAAGCGACAGTACGTAGGTACCACTGTGCCGCAAGTCCTTTTTCGCTCTCATCAGAAGAGTGTAAGAATTTATGTGAAGAGCGTAATACCCGCACGGGTTAGGTTTGCCGACCAATGGTGTAAAAACAATTACATACATTACTCAGTAATTCTCAAAAGGAATCACTAAGCTCCATTGCTTTCCGTTCGGAGTCGGTATAAAACATATCGGTCACCCAATTTTTAGGAAAAATTGTAATTAGTATATCACAAGGATTAAAAAATGTTTGATTTACAATAATGGAATTCGCATTTTAATGAATCTAATTAGAAAAACAAGGGTTCAGTAAATTTTTATTGAAAGTTTTACTTTATTATGAAAAAGGTTTCTGAAGGTAGCCTGCTTTATCTATACTTCTACAAACTTCGACCAGCCGTGGCGTCTTAAAAGGTCGCACCAAATTTTTTTTTACCTGTGCAAGTTATTGGCAATACTGAAACAAATACAGAAAACCTTCATTTACATATAAAAATCCTCATCGACTATATGCACCCTGTATAAAATCGTGAGAATGATCTTCAAAGAGAGTGATCCGGGATCAATACCTTTCGTCTACAGTAGGCTATAATTGGTCTTAATTGTTCTGTTATATCCATGGACAGGGTTTTAATTTATGTGGAGTTGAAATTGAACTTTTTTTCAGCTCATTCAAAACTGTCATTGGTCGCATGCTCCTTGTGACCTATCCCGAACTCAATCTAAAATTTCGCAAGTCAGTAAAACTTCATTGATCACTACTATATTATTGGCACAGTCCAATGTGTCTACACATTCAGATGTTGGAATTTTAAACAGTCTTAATATTCCTTTCGATTTTATTACATTTTAATGTGGGAATCGTTGACATATTTTGTGTTATGTATGTATGTGTATATGTTTTTAATTTCTATAAAATTGTGTTGATATTAAACATTTTCAAGTGGAAATTCGACGACAATTAAAGTCACATTAATTAGCAATCAAAAGAAATGAGGAGTTTTCTTAAGTTAGGTTCAATCAATTAAGTAAAATGTCATGTATGGTTTATGGTTTGTTTTTCGGTACAGCAAACTCCGATATTTCTATTTACAATAACTTTTTTCTTCTTCGGAAAATGCCCCTTTGTTCAAAGGAAAAGACTAAACAAAAACTTCAAAAAAAAAAAATTAAGTACCTAAAATGTTATGTTTCAGTTTCTAGGTTCGGACAAGACCTCAGGTAAAGGTTACTAATAGTCAAACCTGTTTTTAAGCGATCTTTTGTAAGTGAATTCCTTCTTTTTGCGCGATCCATGTTTTGTGCGGTATACATATATGTACAAACATTTTTCGAAACATTTGGTATTTAGTAACGGTTTTTCATAGTTTTTGTTTGGCAATGTATGTATGTGCTTTAGTAAGCCGTTGACCTTCGACAATAAAGGTAGGACAAATTTTTAAATACATTTTTACAACGTTAGTTATATCAAGCCCTTTCAATATTATTTTCTACTTTGGTTATTTACAAAAAAAAAAAAAAATATAAAGAAAGTGTAATCACACTAGAAACTAAAACTGCAATACTAAAAAGACTAGAAGATGACGAGGGACACTCAGCTCTTGATAAGAAATTTTAATTGTCTGAATCCACTGTAAGATCTATAAAAAAACGTACCAGTAAAATAAGTAACCCCTATAATTGTGCATCAAAAGAAAGCGGTAAATATGCATCGTATACTAGAAATACCTTAATAGAAAAAACGGAAAAAGCTCTCATAGTCTAGATAAAAAACACAATTAGGAAACGAATCCCTGTTGCCGGAGATCTTATAAGAAAAAAAGCTAAACAATTTTTTAATATGCTTAAAGATTCAGAACCGTCTACATCCTCATCTCAAATACAAAATCAGAAATTTTCTCCTAGCAAAGGGTGGCAAGTCGAACTTACAACTTAATGTCTGAAAAAGTCGGATTCAAGGCAGCTAATGATCGAGTCACATTTCTTCTTTGAAGTAAAGCATCTGTAGCTAAAATCTTAAAACCGCTCATGTTAAATAAAGCTTTACATCCACGTGCTCTTAAGTGCATAAACATGAATGAACTTTCATTACATTTCATGGCTAATAAAAAGGCATGGGTCAGCTGTTTTTACAACATACCGGAAGTTGAAAAATATGTAACAGATATGAGACTTTCATTCAAAGTTTTGCTCATAGTTGACAACGCACCCAGTCATCCTTACATTAAGCATCCTAACCCTAAAATAGTGTTTTTACCACCTAAAACGACTAGTATAATACGGTCATTGAATCAGGGCATCATCGCAACCTTTAAGAAATATTATGTGATGTTAACTTTTCGCTACGTTTTGGAAAAACTAGAAACCGATGGCATAAGCCTAATAGAAGTGTGGAAAAAGTTTTCCATTCTTGACTGTATAAACCACGCCACTGCCGCAATCGGTCAAATAAAACAACACACTTTGAACTCGTGCTCTTAACAGAAATTCTGACGAAAATAATGCCACGTTACTGCCTGAAATAGTTCAGCTAGCACGAAACATTGCCGGGGAAGGTTTTGACCCTTGCTGCGTAGGTGATCCGGACGAAATGATTGCGGACCAAACCGTAACTGATACTGATATTATCAAACATTAAGAAGACCACGCAGACTCACAACAGCCGATATGTATGACTGAGGAGAAAATATGTGAGGGTATTCAGCTTTCCAGAAAATTGGGAATGTATTTTCTGAACATAAATTTTGGAAATAAGTATATTATTCAAGAAAGAGCTTTAGTAGTGTATGTCAGGCTATCGCAAAATTTATAATCAACCGACGAAACGACCACCATCGCAAAAGCTAATCACCGATTATATTGCAGCACAAAATAAAATCACTATAGTTTATTCCAGTGATGAAAGTGATTGCGAACCAGCTAATAGCGAATTGTTTATGTTAAACTGTATTTAAAATGTGAAAAATATTTTTTTTAATAAAAAAATATAAAATTTGAATATTTACACATAAATACTGAACGAAACTTTTTGAAACCCAATCCATCGAGCAAAATATTTTTTTTCCAAAATATCACGAATTTTTACCGTTTCTTGGTATTTTCAAAGTTTTTGGGAAATTTTTTTTCCCCGATTGTTTTTGCACGGCCCCTATCCATCACGCAAAAATAGGTTTGACTGTATTTCTAATTGATAGTGTAGGCAAAGCTTCAGCCTCCAGGTTTTCCTATTGACAGCAGGGGAGGCCTCGACTGAGATTGAAAAAACTGCTAGAGGATGATTTGGCTTTCATTGGTGCTTTCAATTATCTCTAAAAAGAAAGATTGTAGTGCTTTGAAATCAATAATTGGTAATAAAAATATGATAACTATCATAGCTCTACTAAAAATTAGTGGAAAATTTCGAAGCTTCAGTAAGTAATCAATACTCAAACTCAACAATAAGAAAATTGGTTTCGTCAGTTGAAAAAGTAGGTACCCAATAGGAAATAAACCGAGTTGTCAGCATTAGACCACCTGCATATGGTGGACTTTTCACAATAACTTCCAATTTTCTTGTCTATTAAGCGATACATTTGAGATTAATAGTTGATAACTTAGATAATATTTATTTTGAAATTTAATGTACATATGTATGTTTGCGAAAACGAAAGGTTTTTTAAGAAATTAGACCAATCTAAAAATTTTCTGGCGATTTTGGATAAGAAAATCGTGCAAGCTTCCAATACTTTTATCGGTCTTATATTATTTTGTTTATAAACGATTTAATCTAACTGGAGCGGCTAAGTTGTGAAGCATTTTGGTTATTTGAGACGACAGAAAAAGTTTTGATTGGTCTAATTTTTTCAGTCGGCTTAAGTTGTTATGTTAAAAGCGCACAGATACATATATGTATGTACATATGTACATACAAAATTTCATTAAAACACATTCACAATTATCGCAAGTTTCACATTTTTTGTTCTTTTTATCGCAGATAGTGGCGACAAAGAACATAAAATATATTTGTGTTAGGCCAATTGAAATTTCTTCTTGCGATTTTTTATAACAAAACTGCTTTGTTACTTAGGCAAACATATTGGATTTAATTGTTTATGAACAAAATAATAAAAGACCAATGAAAGTCTTGAAAAATTTCTCGATGTTGCTATTCAAAATCGCCATCAAAAATTTCCACTGGTCTAATTCCTTAAGTCGACTTTGGCTGTTATTGCTTATGACCACAGAATTTTTATTTATGATTTTCGACAAAAATGTACTAAAATGGCCGAAACCAAATACATACTTGAATTACTGTTACACCAGAAATCAATTGTTGCTTTAACATTGTAGTGAAGACACACACCAAAATTACATATATACTATTATCCGCCGGATGGCGCAAAAGTGCTGGATGTTACACCCAAGAAGAAATTAACTCCACATGCATTTATGTTCTGCGGACAAACTAAGAAATGGAGATTTGTATAGATTGTCGAATAGAGGAATATTTTGGAATATGATGGACTCAGGCAACCACGACGAGTAGTAAGCATCGTTCTAACCGTATGAAAATACGCACTGTAACGAACTTTGCGTTTGTATATGGGACATCTTTTGTTCAGTCGTATATTTATCTGACGGGTTCTTTCAATTCAAAACCATTTGTATAATCGCTTCATTAAAAACTGAGCCAATCTTTTGTATCCAAGCGGCGGAACCTCACTGTCTAGGCTTTTGATTCTATTCTGTTTCCCACAGGATTTGCGAAGTAAGTCCAGATCCTTGGACTACCAATTGGGGTTGTGATTACCGAGTGGCTTTGGCACTAGGCAGACCTGTTGCAAGGCATTTGTGAGTGCTGATGTAAAGGTCGTTACCAGATCTTCAAGTTCCTCTACTGATGAATGCCATTGCGAGGTTAGTTCAGGTAGAAACTGATGCGAGCTGCGTGTAGCCACGGTATGCGTGGATTACGACCTCGTTGATGTCGTAATGTACACTTGATACCCCAGCCCTGCGCTGGGATAATCGGGTTCATGATCTGAAGTATCCTGAGGATTCTCTCTAGTTCTGGTGGGATCGCTGTAACCCATACCCTTGCCCTAGGTCGATCTGGAATGCCCTTTTAGTCGAAGACCTCTATTTTCACCCCGGCGTACACTGTATCTAGTAGGGCAGCAGTTCTTGCATCTTCGCAAGCGAGGATTTCGATTTGACTCTATTAACAGAGCGCATCAGCACCCCGCGGCGGACTACCCGGAGCATCCATCATCACGTCAGATGGCGGTCCGGATGTACGGCCACTGCTCTTTGGAGATTGCACCACGGTCATTTCCTTGGTCCAGGTTTGATGCCCTCGACTGACCCCTGTCATTTAAAGAGGGTTGCAATTTCCCCAGCTGCCACCGTGTTGCTTTGGTACTCCGGTAGCAGGGCTCCAGCTGCAAACGTGCATTTTGCACGGTACCGTATAACACCATGGATTGGGAGGGTGTCGATCTTAGTCACCGATCTCCACAGGAGGTAGAGCTTTTCCCGTCATAGAGCTTCTTGCGGGACTGTGTTCACGAAGATAACCCCACCCTGTGTTTAGCGACTGCCCATCTGTCCGGCCGCCCGTCTTCTTGACATTTTTCACCTCTTTGTTGATATTGACATCATTAACATTAACAACAGCGCTTTAATTACTGGCTTCTCCGGTCTGAATAAAAAATAGAACAATGTGGTGAGACGTCTTAAAAGAAAGCAAAAGAGAATCACCCTTGCTAAAAAGTGCTACTTTTGGATTAAGTAGACAACTGAGAAGTAACTTTATATAGACGGACTAAGACCTCACACTATCATACCAGCTCTCATGTACAGGCCGGATTAATGGACAGTGTCGAGAGGAGATGCGGTGGCCCTTGGAGTGTTCGAGAGAAAAATTTTTAGGAAAATATATGGTAACTCCGGTGATGTCAACCTGTAAAACCACAGGAAATTTGACTATAGTACAGAGAGAGAGAGAGAGAGAGACTCCGCTGGCGGGTTCATCCCTGCAGTAAAATTGTGAACCAGTCTCCAAATGGGACAGTCTTGAGCAATCCACATCGTGATGCGCTCTGTACCGGTTACAAAACTTAAAAGACACCATGACGGGCCGGATATCGATAATCACTCATCCTCAAGCAGAACTTCCCCCAAACTAACCAAAATGAGAACCAGTTCAGAACTAGGCAAAGCCAAAGTATTTTAGGCCTGTCCGTATGAGAACCAGTTCAGGACGGTTTGCCAAGTAATGCACTGGTGACAATTGCCACCGCCAATGCCAACGCGATGTTCAAGTAGACAGTTGAAAGCATTGCTTAGGGATTGAGCTAGGACTGATGGTATCTCCTCTATCGGTACAGCTCAGAGATAGCTCTGAGCTGGTTAAATTTTCTGCAGGAATGTTATGCGAATAGACAAAGAAGCGCCAGCCCACAAAGACAATTGCCGACACCAGCAGCCAAACGCCACCTTAATTGCTTTAATAACGCAAGGACACAACAAACCAATGCTGATTAGCACTCCAGCGCCCGTTGCACGTGTTCCTCATAGTTCGTTTGCCATTTACTTAACATTGTAATAATACACCAAACCTTACAATAATTACTTTTCTACATATGTATGTATATTTCTACTGTATGCAGATGACAAGAGAGAGTTGTAAGGATATAGAAACACGTGTGTGTAGTTGTTATGCGCATGCGCGAAATCACAGCCGGCTTTCAGAGCTTTTCAATAAGAACCAACTGTTGATAATATCGTAAATGTTAAAACACTGTGAGCATAATTCCATATAAAAGGCGTAACACTTTTGATAAGTCCACAGTAAAGGTACACAAGCGGTGTGTTATCAAAGCTGATGTGCTATGGACGCATAAGAAAAATCAAAATAAGCGCAATGTGATAACAGTGTCAAGTTCTCCGTTACACGCGAAAGAAATTATAACAAAAGAGAGTATATACAAGTTGTAAAAACGTAAACACAAATTTCATGCAAAACATATTGTGAAAATATAAAAATAAAATAAAAAAGCGAATAAAGTTTCAATGCTTCGAATAAAATTAAAAAGTTGTTTACAATGACCCACGACGCTTTCTTCAAGTTTTTCGTGCTTCTCATTTTGTTGCTTTTGCAAACTTGCTTGGTGAATTCCCAAAGTGACACGGAATCATGGTTGACAGCTGCATCAGCCAACAATGGCTCTACAGCCGGCAATGACAGTAAATGTGGTGACACTCAACGTATGGTGGATGAGTGTTTTAAGGATTTGCCACCCCATCTAATGGAATTTCTACAGACCACGAGAATTGCTATTAACGAGCATGAAATTGCATCGAAGTGCGCGTAAGTGTGATGTGTATGTGAAGGGAGTCTCACTTATGAGTCCATAGAGGATAGGCAATTTCTATCTGGGATTGCGCTTCCTGTTTCCGGTTTAGATTTGTATACACAGCTGTAGTTGTGCTTGTTTTTTTTTTTTAAAGTTTCAGCATGACAGAAAAGATGCTGTAAAATTAAATTTGTAGGGGTATACAATTTCGACTGCTAAGTGGAAGATCACAATATTTTAAAATATTTTTAAGAAACGCCTTATCTCAGAATTTGTTTAAAAAAAGCCCTGCTTCAGAATTTTTTCAATAATATCTAGTTTCAAAATTCGTTTGAAGAACGCCCTATCTTAAAATGAATTTCAAAAACGACCTATCTGAACGAAAACTTCATACATTGTAATCTGAGATAGAGAATCGAATTTCGAAACAGGGCGTTTTTGCAAAAACAAATTGAGGTGGGGCGTTTTTTTTAAAAATATTTTTGAATAAGGTGATCCACTCAGCAGTCGTTTACAGAATACATAGATATTTTAAGATATTTTTGCTTCAAAGCTGCCAAATCGCTTAGGTAAAAAATTTCAGCTGCCTTTACGTTTTTTAGAAATAAAATTCCTCAACTCTTGAATGAAATTTTGAGTCAGTTGTGTTGTTTTAGAGTTATCAAGCTTTACACTAGAAATTCGAGATGGGTCACATTTTTGTAATAATACATATATGTATTCACATACCCATTACATTTAATAGTTTTCGATTCGTCTTTCTAAGAAATTTAAAATTTTGTTCACTTTCGAAATTTGTCAAAATATGAAAATCGGTGGAGAAGAAAGATAAATACAGATTCTTGAAGAGGATTCCAAATTAATCGGAAGCAGTCATCATACTCAATATATAGCAGTTTGCGGTTCGGCCTGAACTAACAAAAAAAAAATTGCCAGTAGTTTGTTTTCGTACTTCGAGGTTAGGCCCGAACTACAATCCGTCTATAATTTTTTATACCGAGCGTACTAGTACTAGTACAAGGGTATTATAATTTTGTCCACATAACGGTACTATGTAACGGCGCAAAATAATCGAGTTAGATATAGGGTTCCATATATGAAAGTTCATAAGTTGAAAAGAGGAATTTATTAAGGCATGTCCGTCCGTCTGTCCGTCCGTGTACACGATAACTTGAGTAAAAATGTAGATCTTTGCATGAAATTTGCTATACAGGTTACTTTTTGGCCAAGGTAGGTTGCTATTGAAAATGGACGAAATCGGACGATAACCACGCCCCCTTTTTCGATATCGAAAATCACATAAATTGACATAACTTGCGTAAAGTATGAGATATTTGCATAGAATTTGGTACACAGGTTACTTTCTGGCCAAGCCTGGTTGGTGTTTAAAATGGGCGAAATCGGATGATAACCACGCCCCCTTTTTTGATATAGAAAATTTAAAATAAGATTCTATTGCCTATATCATTGCCAAGTCATGGTATTTGTATCTCGTTCTAAAAACTAACGCTGGGTATTTATTGTTCGGTTCACCCGAACTTAGACTTCCTTACTTGTTTTCTTTTAGTTATGTTATCATAAAACAGTAAAACTACGTTCTTGAAGCTACTGAGCAAGGTTAGTTATATTTTTATGTATTATAAAATTTGAAGGTTTTACTAATAGTATTGACAAATTAATAAAACCTAACCTAAAAGAGTTTTCGTTTTGAAAGTACATGTAGCAATTCTCCTGTATGTGTGAGATTTTGCTAGATCCCACAGCTGGGTATGTAGTACTGCTTGCATTCGACTTTCTGTTTCCTTACATACTTTGAATAGGTTTTAGCAAAAATGTTTTGCACTTTGTTGGTTTTTGTGGTTAAATCTCCCTGTACCAACACAAAGCGAAATTTCAACACACATTTAAAGATTATTTTGTATTTTGAAGTGGAGTTGCAAAATAGCTGAGAATTAGGTTTGATACATACATACATACATATGTAAATGAAAAGTCAAAGTAGAACAAATGCCAGAGTTTAAGTGAAATAAGCATAAACATTTAAGCGCTTTGAAATGTTCTGCATAAGATTAACGATGCTTAAATTTAAAGATGAACTATACGAGATATGAGCAGCGATGGTGTAACTTGGCCTCCTATTTTATTCGGTTGTTACATATTGCTTTATTAACTACATAAAGGCCAATATCGACATTATCATGATTACGTTGATGACACCCCATATCGAGTTCGACAATTCCAAGTAAAATAATCAATTCAAACCAGCTCATTAGAGTGGACCAAAAAATTATCTGAAAATTTTATTGCTATTAAATTTCTGAGAGGCGAAAACTACTGTACAGATTTCAACTCTTAATTATTCTTGATAGGAGCTAATAAGTAATTGTTGCTTTGTATTGTTGTAGTGGGCCATTTGAAAACGATGGATAGTGTCGGGAACTGGTGGTGAAGTTAATTCTATTATATGAAGTATTGATCTGGTGGAGTGCATCTTCCACAAAAAATATGGTTTCACTGCAGCGAATGTTATGCTGAGGCCACTCCAGCTCCAACCCATCCCCAGAAGGACAGACTTCTGTACACCGGTTAAACATTTTTCGAATGATATTCCCACAAGGGACGAGTGGATGCAATATTCTAAACAATTCCAGCTGTGTGAGCTTCATATCTGATGACATTTCACTTGAAACTTGAATCTAATTCCCACTTTCCTTTCAAAAAATACTAATATTAATATTGTGATTTTAAAATTTTATCAGGGACCGAAAATAAAAGTTATATTTTTTCGATTTGAAAAAGGAATACATACATATGTAGTTAAAAAATCCTGTGCAAATTTAATTTTATAAATTTTTATTTTAAATTTCGACTATAACTTGAAAAACTAGTCCCGTTTTTTTTTTATCGAAATAAATTCAAGTTCCTGATTTAGTCTTTTTTCATTCTGAAAAATAATGCTAAATTTGTTTTCAAAAAAAATTTCTTTTTTTGACCCAGTCTACTGCTCATACATAACTACAACTAATGGAAATTTGTAACGTTCCTAACAAGCTGATACATAAAAGAAACTTCGATAATCAAAATGTCAGGAAAAAAACGTCCTTGCGCTCGTATTTCACGTACATATATGCACACTAAACGCTCTTGATACAGAAGTGCGCTTGATTTTAGAAAAGGCGGTTCAAACTCATTTGTGGTATACAGTATCATACATTTTAAGTTCAGTCGAAAAATATTTATGTTCCTGAAATGTCTATCACAAGCAATAACAGCTTGAGCCCTACACTTTGACACGGCTTATGGTCACAATGTTGAGGCAGCCTGTTCTGTTAAGGAAGGAACACTTAGCTGAGCACGTGTGGATGCATATTTATGTACATAGGTACTCAAAAAA